>JAEAOA010000549.1:497500-730000 GCA_016746295.1 Potamilus streckersoni | reverse complement strand
GTTCTCTCTTCCCCACCATGGATGTCATGAAATATGACGTCTTTGTCAGCTGTTTATGTATTAACCAGTCCCAAAGGACAGTTTGTTTGCTGCTAAATATAGTAACTGGCGAAAATAAGACGATTAAATATGTTCCTGTAAAAGTTCTTTCTCCGCTTTCAGAAGCGCAGCATGCAGCTTTTGTTTGCGCAATAACGATTAAATGACCTTAAATTGACGTGTATTCCACGAGGCAGTTAACGCCAAATTTCTGAATACTATGTAACGATGTTAGTACGACCTTTGACAGCAAATTTAAGTTCTATGGTTGCTATGATTCGTAGAACGTATGATAGATTTGGACAGTCGGGGAGTGGGAGGGAACATTCAAATGACTTTTGGAAGGTCCCTACCCTACCAAACAAATAATCTTTTGATTTGCAGGTCTTTTTTATAATAGCGATCAAAGTTGTTTTTCTTTGTTTTGCTTTATTATATGCTTGCTGACCATCACCAATACATTCTAAAAAAACCCCAGTATCAATAACTGACCAAAAAAAACTACGCCAACTATGAACAGTCTTTCTTACCCCCTCCCTTTAAAGTTTAATCTGACAGCCTTTAGACAGAGACTAAAAGTAATAGCAACATTCCAAAACTTACAAGGAATTCACGGAGACTAAAACAAACTAAAACGATCAAAAGCCCCCAACAAAACAAACTATTATATACTGGATCGATATGTTATAAATGAATCCTAAAATAAAAAACAAACAACCACCGACGACCACCCAACAAAACTCCACAAAGATCTAGCATAGACTTAAAAGAAACACTCGAATATTGTGTTAAAATGGCATACATTAAACGTAATACTCTATCACTTAACAGGGACTTACCACTTTCAACACCAAATATTTTATGAATATTTGTTTTAATATGTTCAAAACTAAAATTTCGAATCTGGCACAGAAATTAATGAGGGCTCATATAGAAAAGCTGAATGTTTTATTAGCATGGACGAGACCAAATGTATAACTAAACTTCCGACACTGACACTTAATTGACCGGAGAATAAACAAGGCATTTACTATATATTTAGCTAGAGTAGACAAAAGGTCAGTATGAAAATTCCGAAACGGACAGGGAATTTATTTAGCATGGAATGCCAACAAATCCTGAACCGTTTAAGAATTAATACTAAGCTGTAAAACGTAAAACAAAGATTCCAAAGCCTAAAGGGGAAACACAGTATTGAAACTAAAAATAACCCAAACAAGGAATAAAAAAAGAAATTGAAACATAAAACAAAGTCCTACATTTTAAGCAAATTGCAAAACATAAAATTGCTAAACATATATAAAATCTATGAAAAAATGAATGATTATAAAGAATAAAAAATCTAAACTGAAATGTGAAAAAACCAAAACAAATTTAAAAACAATAAATACATTAAAAAATCCAACATAAACAAATTTAAAACATTACATTTAAAGATAAAAATTATGGCTGTAACGTTGAGAATTTAGTGATGGTCACAAGCACATATACTTACAATCCAGCAACCATCTTTACAATCCAATACGCACCTTACAAACCAAGCGGAAGAGGGAAAGGGGAGTTATGTGATACCTAATAATACGTATGGTTACAATCCCACGCCTACCCTGCATTTATAGCTTTGTTTGATTTTAGTGATTATTTCTTGATTAAGGGGAAACGGTGTAGGGATAAATATTTCTGAACCCGAGTAGTAAGCCAGTTTTAAGAGCAGACATCACAATGTACAGTATTCACAAGACTTTATGATAGCATTAGTTACGTAAATTGTGCTCAACATAAGTTCTTAACGTAGGGAATTATGTGGTTGCTTACTGGCGTATGTTAATAGTAAATTGGAACAGGAATAATTCTTTTGTATTAAGCGTATGGTTTATATTGCTTAGCGTGAAGCATTAAATTATGTATCGAAATTACTTACTAAGAAACAATACAAATGTGAAACAAGGGAAAAAAAACTATGCAAGTGTAATTAAAGCTTCGTGATATCTTTTCATTAAGTAATTAGAATAAATTTCTGCAGTATTTACTCATTTAAGAACCATTCTGGTGACAATGACTGTTGTCTTGACGTCCTTGGAAATATGGAAGTGTATCGACGATCAAGCCACCCTTGTAGGTGTTGATTCGTTCGGTATGAGACCTCTTACGTGCAAAAATATTTCAAGACGTTGACATATTTTGCAGTGTCAAACATTTTATATTGTCAACTCCAGTGACACTGCAATGCTTCCTACTTAATTCGTGAAAAATTTCCTTATATCTTGCTCAAGAAAACGAAAATCTCTCTCTCTCTCTCTCTCTCTCTCTCTCTCTCTCTCTCTCTCTCTCTCTCTCTCTCTCTCTCTCTCTCTCATTCGCTGTGAGATAAACATATGAGCAGTAATATAAATTATTACTCTTCGGTAAAACATTAATGCAGTGTTCTTCATCGGGCCAATCCAACAGCCCTTTCCACTGCTGCTCAGAAATCTAAGTACTACTTAATATTGCCAACCACAAAATTTATATTTGTATTGTTTGTGTGCGTGTGCATAGTTTCGTCTCAAATTTTTTGTATTTGTTTCATTTGCTAAATTTTATTTCCTTTTTAAAACAATTGTTTGTTTATATTATTTTTATATAACTTTATGTATTTTTAAAATTTTTATTTTATGTTCACTTGCGCAGACGATTATAACCATATTTTTATCTTCATTTCCAAATTTCAGTGCTCATGCACGAATGTTTTGAAATTATGCGTGCGCATGCTCACTAGGTGTAACGGGATATCCAAACTGGGCGTGATGGGATATCTATGTTGGTGCCCCCATGTTATAGCCCATAAACCCCAATACCGACACACCATGTTGAACGGCGTCCTAATAACAATTGTTACTATAGTGCCACCCTAAACTAATGAATGAAATTACACCTACCTTGTAGTAGTTTCTCTTGCAATATCTTGATCTCTCTGAAGAACAAAATAAAATTGGATTTCGATTTTATTTCCATTTATCCATGACAATAACACTATCGATACAACTTTTAAAAAATTAGAGCACAATTTGTGACAGATCACATTAGATTACATGGTAAGTACAATACATGCTCGAAATATCCGTAGAGTACGAACTTTAAAACCAAATTCCAATCTCTTCCATTTACACTTTATGCGTTTATCAAAGAAACAGTTATACTCAATATCGCTTTGGATACACACTTTTTCTCTCTCACATGTTACAGTGATAAAGTTTTGCCAGAACGTTGCTGAAAAAGAAAACAAACTCCCAGATGAATTGTTGTTAGAAAATATATTTTGCCAATGGAAGTGGCCTTTACCGCGCTTCTTCTACACTATGCCACTCCTAATGCCACTGCTGAGAACATACGTGACATTCAAGTTATCGGTGAATACTTTGCTAATCAGTGGTCTACATAATGATGAAGGTGTAAGAAATTGCTTAAATGGTGTATTTTTACGTGAATTTGCTTTAATGTCCTTGTGTGCGTGTTTTATATTAACAAGGTAGAGACGTTTCATTGTGTGCCTCAATAACACTTGTAAATTAGCAAGGTATAACCGTTTGCTTCTGATGAATGCGTTTGGCTGGAAAAAAAGGGTCTTCCAATAGTATAACCATATATTTCCTTGTTTCTGTTCTGCGATCGATAAATACTGTTATGCTAACATAATCGAGTACATTAATCCCAAACGTTAAACATTTAACAACCATGCGAAAGGTGACCATGCCCTCATCAAAATAAATACAGCCATATTTAACAATCATCAATTCAAATCTACAATTTGGATATTAAGCGTAGATTTTCAAAGGAACTGGTCACAAATTTTGAGTATAAGAGCATTCAATACGTTCATTAATTTATCGGTTACAAAAGGCTTTTACAAACCGCTCGTACTTGTTTGAATATGTTTAAGGATGTGTCAACACGCTGACATCTATCATTACTCGATTTTTATTGCAGTGTGAACCGAGTTTAATATCTGAAATACGCTGTACATGATAACAAGGGACAAAAATACACAAGCTCAATATTGATGTTGTTTTTCCGACATCTATTTTTGCCTATACTATTTCTTGACCTTGATGGACTAGCTGACTATATTATCCACTATATTCAGTGCTACTTCAATTGCAGCTAAACGCATAAAAATTGTCAATTTGCACAATATACAGACTGGAAAAGTCTGTCTTTGAATAGGTTTATTCGTATTTACAGTGACTGATATAAGTAAATATAAATATATTTTCAAACCTTAAATATTTTTTTTTTTAAAGTTTTGCAGTTTTTAATTATAGTACACTACGATACAAAATAATACCTCCAAAGCTCAGACACGTTTCGGATTTCCTCTTTTTGATGTTTTACGTCTCGTATGGAACTGATGGCCTGAAAGAGATGGTCCTGGTTTGACTGGTTCCCTGAAGTTTTATATTCATTCATCGTCGAGAGTAAGTAAAATATTGTCACGAACCAAACAAGTATCATTCCGATGAAGGTCCTGCGTGAACTCAACTTCATCTTCCAGCCCTTTTTTTATTAAAAAAATAAAAATGCCTTTTTATAATTTTTTTTTTAGCAACCAATGCCATGTAAATACTTTACATTTGATAGCTCGTACAGTTCCTATACAAATGTGTGATCTGAATCGAGGTCAGAGTTTATAACATAAAGCCCTGAATTCATTCATCTGGGGGTATTTTGAATACGAAAGTTGTTTGGACCTATCTTACCTACAGGACAGAGGCATACCTGGCTCTTCAAAAGAAAGGAAGTAAAATAAGCCATTGGGTGTGAATTACAACAATGTTACTTTGAAAGATGTTTCTTTATTAGAAGCAGGAAAAAAAGACTTGAAACAAAACCTTAAAGGTCACTAATCTCGCCGACGTAAGACAACACATTAAGTATTTGTTTAATTTAATTTACAATATTGAATGTTTTGTGTAATCTTCCGCATCTGGTGCTCATTTTGTTTGTGTGATAATGTTTGAAATTTTGCTAATTAAAATAGTCCAAAAGCATCATGAGTATGAGTATGATCTAAGCATAATTTATTTATAATATTCGACTGGCAAGAATGGACGCCTCTGATGCTTGCCACTCTTACTACTATTATAACTACTACTACTACTACTGCTGCTGCTGCTACTACTACTGCTGGTGTTGCAACATTGTTGGATTATATTTAATGCAGTGGCCCTGTAAACATATTGTACATCTATGACAATCACTAGGTACATTAGAAATCATTTTCGTACCTTCTGTACAAGGCAGTTAAGCTAAACAGGAAATCCGGAAACACAACACAGTTAAAATCAAAACTATGAACCACTATATATAGCAAACACGGGTTCAGTATAAAAGTGTTACATATCATGTGGCACGGTCATGTTAAGATGGCTCCAGTTATTGTTGTTGTTGTTGTGGGGCTTAACGCCATTTTTCAGCACACGATAGGCTATACATGGCGGCCAGCATTGATGGTGGAGGAAGAAACCGGGAAATCACCAGAAAAAACCACCGACACACGAGAAGCTACTGGCAAGCTTTCTCACATATCCACTTTCGCCGAATCCTAGACTCGAACCCACACAAACAGAGGTGAGATGGTAGTGATCCGTAACGAACAACGCTTTAGACCACCTGGCCACTCGGCTCCAGTTAAAATGTCAGAATGCAACAAAGTACTAAACTATGAGTAACGACTTCAATTTTGGAAAATACTAAATATAGGTATCAGTTATTATAAGGTTATGGAAAGAAGATTGTAATTGCTTTGTGCCTATAAATTTTCGGAACGTTAGAGATCATGCGCACAGAGATGTTAAGGAGGGAAAATATAATTATTTTAAAAAATATAAATTTGAAGAAAAGAAAACAAGTCGCATAAAGTGTAAAAAACAGTTGGAGTTGCTCAATTACTATCCTAAATTAAAGGTATGCAAATGCTGCATTGCGGTGACGGTAACAGTCCCTGTGGTGTTACGACATATCTTTATAACTTCTTCATGGAGAAAGTACCACAATCTTCATATATATTTGCAACAGAATCAACATTTAAAAAAATATATAAAAATATATGTTTATAATAATTAACTCCAAGTTCAATATGTAAGTGAGAAATTTATTTACATTTACAGAGAAATTAGTAATTTTAGCTCATGTAAACGTACAGACATCGTCGATATCCAAGCAAGGTATATAAAAGCAGAGGAGAACTTAACATTAGGAAAAGGTCGGCAATTTCTTTAGGCCCCAAACTACCAAGGGCCTCATAAAATGCCTCATAAATTTATACTTACGATTTGTTATTTTACTTTTCACCAATTAATTATATATCTAAACATCGATACGCTATGTGAAGACTGGTGGCAAGTTACAAGTACATCTTTCACAGGACTGAAAGGGGAAGAACGAGAGTTGTGGAGGGCCCCATGCATGTGTTTGATTTAGGCCTCAAAATGACACATTCCGCCCCGATAAAAGATTTTGCCTGTGTTGTCATGATTCATATTGCTTGTATTATTACCTCCTCTATGGCAATTGGTATTGTACCTGATGAAGTCAAATTAGGTACAGTTCGGTCTTTTCACAAAAAGTATAGTAGGTCTGTTGCAAACAATTGCTTGAATATAATTTGGTGAAAAGACGAGCGTAAGACGATTCGATATGTGTTTTAAAAATAGGGCTTTGAAACTTTAAATACATACAAGCTAGGGTAATAGATTTTGGGATATTGTATTCTCTCTTGAATAGACAGACTTTTAGTACATATCTAATGACCAATTGTATTGTGAGCGCTAAATAATGACAGGGATGTAGGTATTTGCTTGTCCTCTGTATATGTAATCAGGAGCTAGAACTTTAGAAAATGCATTTTTATTAGATAAGCGGTTCGATGTAAACACATATATGTGTTGTTTTTTAATTTTTTTTACTTTTGTTGTTGTAGGGTTTAACGCCATTTTCAGTACCAGATAGGTTATTACATGGCAGCCAGTATTACTGGTGGAGGAAGAACCCTGGAAAACCCCGGGAAGAAACACCGACCCACGAGAAGCTACTGGCAGGCTTTCTCACTTACCCACGTTAGCCGAGTCTGGATTCGAACCCATGCAGACAGAGGTGAGATGGCAGTGATCCGTAACGGTCAGCGCTTTAGACCACACGGCCACTCAAAGCGCCCTAAATGTTTTACTGTGTGTCTGTTAATGCGTAATTCGCGTTTCATTTGCAGGTTATTGCCAAAAAGTATTTTTTTTTACATATTTTCTCTCATAAATATTATAATAATAACTAAATGTATGTTTGTTCGCGCATCTGTACTTCTTCTAAGATCGATTCAGATTTCATCAATTATGTGCCCCCCTCCCCCTTCCTAATTCAGTCGGAGCCGAGATCCTCAATGGGTGTGATCGAAACCAAGATAAAGTAAGATGAAAACATTTGTGTGATGAGGAGGTAAACAGGAGGATATTGCAATGAACAATATTAAATTTGTTCTGCTGCTAGATTTAAGACTGAATATTTTGATTTACCCGTACAAATTATATAGATGACTTTGAAAGGTTAAACAATGAGAAATAATATTCCACTCCAAGAGGAGCAGAAAAAAGAAAAATGGATAAACATTATGTCATGAGTTAATGTGAATTCAAAACCCAGAAGAGTTACACAACTGTTGTGTAAAAAAGGGTGTGTGCTTTATTTGGTTAAATTCAGGATTGTGTGTTTATAGCGCTATACCTTTGATCTTGCTCAATGCTATATTGCAACTGAATTAGCTCGTTGTGATAATTTTGAAAATAACCAAAACAAAATTATAATTATTTACAGTCTATGTTATTTTCCTGAAGATAGAATACAGACTTAGAGGAGATATCAATACGATACAGAATATATATATATATATATATATATATATATATATATATATATATATATATATATATATATATATATATATATATATATATATATATATATATATATATAAAGAATACAAATCATATGGCGAATAACAACCCTTTCAAGCGTACTGGATCCACCAAGGGATCACGTGTGTCAGGGATTAATTAAAATAGATGCAATAAACTGACGACGAACAGTACGAAACTAGTAACTAACTAGCCTAAGCGCTTTCGACTCTTAATGAGTCTTTTTCAAAGGCAAATACAAAACACATATATACGACAAACAAATAAACACAAAAACGTTGTGTTTGTAAACCTCTACATGGCTGTCTTCACATGTGCTAAAATAATAAATACAACCAGCTTGTATAGACTAGTTGCGGAAACTGAAAACGTTGTATAATTCCCTAAAAGTCTACAAGTCAAAGCGACATCTATTTTTGCTTTTTGTACATATGTAACGCAGATTATATCCCGGATATTTGATTCTATAACGATTATTCTTATAGTAAACATTGATGGATAATAAGAAGATTTAGAAAATGTTAAATTCTACTAGTGCATAGTTTTCATTTTCTAGTCTTCCTGGTTTAGACCGCTTGGTTTCAATGTTCTAAGGTTTATATATATATATATATATATATATATATATATATATATATATATATATATATATATATATATATATATATATATATATATATATATATATATATATATATATATATATATATATATATATATAAACACTTACGCAAAGTATAAATACCATCTTGGGGATAAATGTCAGATCAAGGATAATAGATACGTTAATAGGTCAAGGTTAAGGTCGTTCGTTATGTACCTAAATACAATTTTATGCTGATCAGAAACTTCAAATAGGCAATCAAGGAACAAATCAAATTTATTACATCTAAGGGATTTGGTGCAATGCGATAAAGCATCATACGCTATTCTGACGGGTATATAATTATGTTCCTTTTCTGAAATCATCTAACCTGTTTTTAATTTAATCCATTTCTTCAATAGATGCAGGACACCTAATATCTATTTTAGACTTACACCGAGTTCTGACTTCCTGTGTATTATCTTATGCGTTTATTTCAACTAAATTCTGCTTAACTTAGGAGACTTTAAAGTCACTCAAATTTTTAATACGTCTCCTTCAGCTATTAATCTTTATTAAGTATTATTGCAAATTAACTGTTTCGTCTTTTCGTATACTCTGTCATTACTTCCATCTACCACACCGATATTATGAAGAAGTTCCAGATAAAAATATTCTTTTGTTTATGTTTTAATTCTTCTATTTACAGAAGCAAGAGAGTTTTTAAGAGTTGTTCAAGACTGAATTTTACGATTTGTATCATGGCCCTTAGCATTCATTTGGTTACTTACGTTACTGCAAAATATGTTTTCCGTTTGTTGTAGTTTATAAGACATTTTATGCTGTCATTCTGTTTCTCTCCTCTAGAAAATGCTATTTTGTTCCTCAATACCTTGTCTTCTATACTGCTAGCTTTTTCACGATGAACTATTTCTTGCACTTGTTATGCTCGTTAGCCGCCAAGTTAAATTCGTCGTTATCGAATCGTTATCGCTTATTGCCTTACTCACCGTATCATCAATACTGTTTAATTCAATTGAATCTGTTTTCGCTTGACTTTCGACATGACATTTAGACATCCTTGATTTTACTTGCTCCTGTATCAGATTTCAGCTGATAAAATAAAATAAAACTTTGTGACTTATTGATTCAAATGCCATAACTGACATTTTCCAGCACGGCGTTAGCGTACCCAATATAGTGCTACAAACCGTTACTAGAGCAAAAACTATCAATTACTGCATAAAAACAAAAATACATACTCATAGGAGGCGCACTTTTCTTACTACTACATAACACCCACAACAAAACTAACAACAGAAAACAAGCAAGATGAACGACAAAGGAAAACAAACTCCTTCATCAAGATTTATGATGACAATTTAGAAGAACACACGGACGAATATTAAACACGGATAATCAGTGGCATACATGGACAAAGCCATGGAACCGAACTCAAGGAAAGTGCTCTTTGAAGAACTTGATGATCTTAATTGAAGAAAAAGTTGTTATTAATAGTTTATTACTGATTTTGAAGTAAGAAAAATGCGAAAAAGGAAAAAAAAGGTATTTTTACAAAGCTCTCATGGTCAGTGTTTTATGCAGTTTGTACATTTCGTGCACTATATATTCCCTAGAAGAAAGAGACGTCAATATAACTGAATATATAGTTTTATTAGTTCTGTTGAAGTCTCATTTCACTGCCCTATTTGCATACTTAACCATGTAACATGACATTTCAAGAACGATGTCAGTGAGCAAGATATTTCACCGTAGGGCCAATTTAATGGTTTCAAATCTGGGATTCATGATAACTTTTTAGACAGAGAGTTGTTAAAAAAAAACTGTACGTGCTCGAATTATGGAATGCTTCTAGATATTTACAGATATACCAATTGGATTACTAACCAAAGGTAAGCTTTATTATAATTCTGTAAGAAATATCACCATAATCGCCAGAAGAGTATACAGTCCTAATAGTTTGATGAACATCCTGTCACACTGTTTGAGAAGAAGAGTCGGTTTACTACAACTTGCTTAACATATGTGACCGGATATAACTATTGCATCAAGCCGAAACGGACTCATGACACAGGCTATGCTATGACTAAATGCCATCATTAAAAGCTCTCTTAATATGGAAAAAAAACTGTTTACAAATGTTCTGTTTTAGCGGAAAATGGCAAAATGCAACAGTATAAACATATATGAAACATTGTACTGTTATTAATTTTAATAAGTGAAATTTATCATGACCAATAATGATTAAGATTAAATATTAACATATGTATGAGAATGACGGGATTATGAATACTATTTCTAGGAAGTGTATGTTTTATCACACTTTAGCATCTGAAGGAAAACAAGACTGCTTATTAAATTTCTGAACACGAGCAAATGACCATGCTGAAAATTAAAACTAACCGTGTTATCATTTGAAACATCTGATCCATATAATAGAAATATTACATTAGTACCTAGAGGATTTATGGGAGAAACAGGTCAGCAAATACTTTAACTTATTTGTACCTACCTTCGACCTTTTTCCAAGCGTTTTTACACAGTGGAAGGAACCAGTCACTTTTTGGAACTCTTTTTAAATTTATACAAATCACGTGTTACCATTTCGTTTCAGTTTTAATTATCACACCCAATGGACAGTTCTTTTTTCTCTAGCCCATGTATGCATACCTCCGTTGTTCTTGATTCTTACATGTGGCTGTCCAACTATTCAATTGCTATTCACTTTGCCTCGTAACTATGTCGGGGAGGTTTGAGTTTTAAAAAGCAGCGCAATTTTTTAAGTTTGTTCAGTAGGTAAAAATAATGAGAGAACCGCCACACTAGTTAAGTTTGAATATATAAGACATTTTGGCGTGTGCTGGCGTGTGTTGTGTTCAAGCAGAAGAAATAAAATAAAAATTTGTGACTTATTGATTCAAATGCCATAACTGACATTTTCCCCCACTACGTTAGCGTACCCATTATTCTGCTACTAAACCCTTACTAGAGCAAACATATCAATTACTGCATTAAAAAAATACACACTCATAGGTGGCGCACTTTTCTTACTACTACATAACACCCACAACAAAACTAACAACACAAAACAAACAACAAACAACAAAAATAAACAAGCACCTTCTTAGCTGCCACACATGCAGGTATATTTGAGTTTCATTGAAGTTGTGTAACAGAAACCTCATATGATTTACTACTGATACACACAAATACTTTCAAACCTTTTACTACTTTGTATTGAGTTAATAAAATGCTACAGTTGCAGTACTTCTTTCAAAATAATCAGTAAAGAAAGAACGCATAGATACTCGACGTAAAAACTGTTTGGTTAGAACACCAAGAATCGAGACGTTGAATAATTCATTATTGTTCAAGAAAAATATTCTAGTTAAAAAATGAACTGCTTCTATTTCCACTGAACAGTTCAAACAAATGTTTTACCCTCAACTAATATCTAAGTACAACATGCAATAATTCTGCAAACTTGATATTACAACAAGGACACAAGAAACAAGACATACACCAAAACAGCAATGAATCTGATTTCTCAATTATACACATCTTCTATTAGGACTACATTTAACAACAATCCGAAACGCTACAGATCATACTACTCCGTAACTATTTCGAAAAACATTCTCCTTTGGAAAAACTAACGCAAAGTTGTCAACAAGTCTTATGTAAGATCCCAAATGCGCTGGAGAGGAACAGGCCTCAAGTATTACTTTGCATAAAACTGTCAAGATAAAAGGTCCGAATTCAGGACAAATTAACACCATTTAGTAGAAAGAGTTCAATTTACTCCGGTCGGTAGTAAGAGGTGTCAAGTACTGTCACGGTTACCACGTGGCGCGCTTGTGTAGATTTAGCAATATTAAACATATATTAATATTTTTTCTAGGTAAATAAGCATATGATGAAGACTGTTTTAGTTTATCAGCCTATTCCGAAACGTATTAGAAAGCATTATAGTTCTTTTCAAATGATTTAGTACTCATACAAAATTCCAACCTATGAAAACAACAAACAATGTAAACAGAAAAAAACCCCCCAAAAACCCTTTTTTAAATCTCATCTCTGACTAGTTTACAAGGAACTAAAAATATGCATGCCTCTTGAATTTACAGACGAAGACTAGAAACATTTTAAATGAACAATTTCGTGTCAGAAAAATGCTCAGAAACAGAGGTATATGAGGATTTAAAACAAAGTGAGAGCACTCCAGAAGTTGCGAGGTCATGGTCTCATGACAGCACAAAAGGGAAGGCAATGGATATGCAAATTACAGTAGCGCAATTAAGATTGTTTGCGTGGAAGGGGTTTTGGCCTCTTCTTTGGTGAAACTCTTTGCATGTACGTTAACTGTTGTCAAGAAATTACGTTAATTCATGAAGCTAATTATTGTAGTATCGAGTTAAGTCTATTCGCACAGGTATGTGAAGAACTGGATGTAAAATGGTTCAATATTTGATAATTGATTAAAAACTTCAAAAAGCAAATTAATAAGTAAAGAATCCACGAATTAACATTATTAACAATACCAGGAAATATGATAACTACTGATTTAATGGAAGTCAGAGTATGAAATTTAATCCCTGTTCATACCGATCATCTGTCAATTACGTTTCACACTTCGTATCTCAATGTTTTCACCTATAAAACAGCATATTTACTGAATCATTGCAGTACATATATTTTTAGTGTCTTAAATAGGCAAATATACATTGCATTCTGGCGTAAGTTGTTGTTTTTTTTTTTAAATCACAGCTAACTCTAGCCAAACTCTAATTCTATCGAAACATGTGAGCAAATGCGTTATCTTTTAATACTGAGAACGTTATTTTTATCTTAAACTCATTAAATGTACGTATTTTTATTACGTCTCTTAACACAGTTACGATAATCACAATAAAGCATTGTTCCACGATCTATGTTATTAAAATTACTTTCTTATGATTATACCATGTAACAGTTTTTTTTTCTTTCTGAAACGCATTCGAGGTACTAGCTTGATTTCAAAACGCAGGCCCGTGTGTACTTGTACTGTCGTTAAAGTGGGTGTTTATGTCAAAAATAATGTGCCCTATCTTCGAATAATGTGTTTGATTGTTGGCTCCTTGAAACGAACATTTGCAGCTGACTTAGTACAAATACTTGTACTCTTTCTTTAACGTAAGATCAACCAGAAGATATAGATTACTGCAGCATCTGCCATTCTGGTTTAGATGCTTATGTTCTTGTAGAATATTTGCCCCCACCCCACCCTACCTCGACCCCACCTCACCTCCCCAACTCCTAAAACACTTTGAAATGATAACTTCAATGCTCTGTATCTGTTATAGCTTCGTTATTAACAGTGATATGTGGGCATTATACGTGTCTTAGTAGGAAGGTAATATTAGATATTTCCAATATACAACAATTGTATTAATACTTAAACTGCTATTAAAGGTAGATTTTGAAATGGATTACACTATATTTACATACCGCCACGACTTCACAATACGTGTATTTAATCCGCCACGCTCTCTGCGGTGGTAGAAACCTAACCAGCACCGTACGATGTAAATTATATTCCGTAAAGAATAGGCCATTCCATCCGAACAAATTGGCTTATAGCTAATTAGAAATTGTATTTAATGTTGACCATTGATTACCTTCATCATTTAGCTCTGTTTTGTTTAATGAAAGTAAATATATGCAAAACATAGATGCTGTACGTAAACGGTATAAAATACGATCTGTTCACTCCTGCAAAAGCGTATCTCAGAATAGATATTATTTGACTTACCTGAAATCAAGATCTTATTTGAATTATCGTCCTTAGCAGTAGTTGGGCTTTGACACTGATTACCTCATCCACCCGGTTTTATCTACCGTTTCAATAGACAATAAGGCTGACGGTATCTATAGGTCCTATAATGTTTGACGTGGGTAAAGTTGACATTAGAACTAGGATGTGTTATTTGTAGAACTATTGTGCTTGAATGGTTTACAACAAAATAATGGCGCGCTGTACTAAATATGCAGGTAACATAGGGTTATTTTGCTTTGACTTCAGGTGTGACACGTGATCAATATTTGCTGCGTATCGCCAAAAGGGTACATATAACGATTTTCGGACTACTAAAAAAGGCGGCGCTTAAGCAAAAATGAATAATGAGAAAACAAAAATGATAATACCTAATTGTGTGTGTATGTGTGTGTGTGAGAGAGAGAGAGAGAAGAGAGAGAGAGAGAGAGAGAGAGAGAGAGAGAGAGAGAGAGAGAGAGAGAGAGAGAGAGAGAGAGAGAGAGAGAGAGAGAGAGAGAGAGAGAGAGAGAGATGTGACTTATGTATTTAACAAAAAGGCATTTGGCAAATATCTTTTCTTATTCTTATTAACTGAAAAGACATGATGCACCAATTGTTTGGCACGCTATGGTGTAGATGAAAAACAATTCCGTCAACTGTGCCGGAAATATGCATTTATGATGACCACCCTACCTTTGTTTTCTTATTATGTGATGATGTTCTAACCCAGACTCAAATTAGTCACACAGTTTGCACATTTTGATACTAATTTTTCATCCTTCTTTCTTTCTTAATAACTTTATGGACAGGTCAGTGTTCCTCATGGCTCTTGTGCTAAGGTTTTTTTTTTTAATTTGATGAGCTCATTTAGCTCGAAATGTTTTAAACCGTTCTGCAAAATGTTGCAAAAAAATAGCGCAGGACAAATAACGATCTTTTTTCTTCTTATTTCATCCATGGACAGGTCTTCTACAATAGACTAAGGTTTTCCTCAGAGGACACGACAATAAACACTGAGAGAGAGAGAGAGAGAGAGAGAGAGAGAGAGAGAGAGAGAGAGAGAGAGAGAGAGAGAGAGAGAGAGAGAGAGAGAGAGAGAGAGAGAGAGAGAGAGAGAGAGAGAGAGAGAGAGAGAGAGAGAGAGAGAGAGACAGACAGACAGACAGACAGACAGACAGACAGACAGACAAAGTAACATTCATTAACTATCCAGAACAGAGAATAGAACAAAGTAACAGAAGCAAGTGTATAAATGGACCTATTATCATAGAATAATCAGAACATGTTTGGAAACGAAGTGTGGACTACAGACCTTTTTTACTAGATGTGATCTGGCTGCAAGTTCAGGTATGAAAAGAAGCCCCTGTAGATATACATTTATTTCGACTTCTGGATGTCTGCAGTGTAGCAGTTGATAGTCTATGGGGCATCATGCCAAAGAAAAGTAGCATCATGTCCGACCCAGTCAGATTATCCTGACACCATGCCAATCAGTCACAACACTAGCCTCTTAATGTTGAGCACCAAAAGAGGCAGCTGCTAGTACCATTTTTATAAGTCTCTGGAAAGACCTGTACAATGTTTTACATGATGGTTTGTTTTTTTGGAGTGGTTTGTGTCGTTTTCTTACGAATAATGATACCATTATGTATCACCCATAACTTTCTATGCATAGACATTTTCTAATTATAAAGTTTCGTGAAAACTGTAAGCATAACAGGCAATGTATTTGCTCCAGATGCAACTTCTCAGAATACTGTTGCTTATATCACTGCAATAGTGTTTGGGCCATATGTATATGTGTACGTTAGGATGTTTTGCTTCGATCATGGGTTTAACGTCATAATATGCACCAAACGTGTTACATTACAACCGTACTGAAAAGCATTAAGAAAACGCTTTTCACGGGAAGTAAATAAAATTAAAGACAATACCGATGCATAAAATGTGTGCTCTGCACAAGAAGCTTAAACTAATTACAATTATCATAGGCATTGTACGTACCGTTCAAGCAATGAATTCTTACAAAAGCAAGTTAATGCGAATTTAAATCTGCACTCTGCGATGGACATAAAATTGCTCTTTAAAGTTACTTTGTCATTATTCCATATACGTATTAGCCAAACCACCCACCCAGGGAGTTATATATATATATATATATATATATATATATATATATATATATATATATATATATATATATATATATATATATATATTGTTTGGCTCCTCATCCTTGTGTGATATGGGAAATGGACAATGACATAATAGGTTAATATGTGCTTATCTGAAGAAGTCAGCCATCTGAACTTTCTGGAAAAGGAATACTCCACGTGCGATTTTTTGTTTTTGCATTCTTATGATGATTAATTAAGAAGCCGTGTAATAACCTCGAAGCTGTAAAAGACTGTTTACCTGTCATGAATGATGAGCTGATGCATTGAATAGACTGGTTCCTTCCGGCTCTATAATGTGAATACTTAAACACTAGACGGCAAGCTTTGAATTGAAACCAGACGACAGATTGCTAATATTAGTCTACAGACCACCAAGTTGCAGATAAAATACGTGCATCTTCAAAATCAAGGAATTGTATTTTAGAGTTGCTATGTATATTTTTTAATATGGAGCTTGGTTTTCGCCTGCCTGACATTTATCATCATGTACATCAGGGCATTCAAGACTATTTGAATTCATTCAGAACTTTGTATACACTTTGACTCGTGATAGGACATTTATTATTGATTGGGACATTCAAGACTATTTGAATTCATTCGGAACTTCGTATGCACTTTAACTTGTGATAGGGCATTTATTATTAATTGGGATATAAGTGTCTGTAAGTGTCTCGTAAATTTTGTGTCTCATAAATTTTCACTTTGCAACTTAGAGAAAGTTTTAGTTGATTTTACTAAAATTGGTAATTGGACTCACTTTTTCTCTTTAACATTGTTTAAGACATAAAGTAGCAACCAAGTACTAAATATCAACAATAGCAGTGGTGGAATCCAACATATCTAGATGGCTTAAATAAGCAAGTGATGGTTTTGGGACAGACTCCACTCCTCACCCACAGGCATTGTAAGAGTTTTCATGACATACATTTAACCATATAAAATAATGATGTTGCATTCACTCTCATATTAATGGTTGCCAACTTTATCCTCTCTCCCATCCGATCACACTTTGTAGACGTCGACAGTAACAATTATATTGTTGTTCTGGTGCTTAACGCCATTTTTCAGCACACGATACATGGCGGCCAGTATTAATGGTGGAGGAAGAAACCGGGAAATCACCGGTAAGAACCACCGACCATTGAGAAGCTATTGGCCAGCATTCTCACATATCCACATTCGCCGAATCTTAGACTCGAACTCACGCAAACAGAGGTGAGATGGCATTGATCCGTTACGGACAGCGCTTTAGACCAATCAGCCACGCGGAGACCCTACAAAAACAAGTATAATGCGGCAACTTTAAAAAAAATGAAAGATATCAACTTTGATTTATTTCTTAGTATTAATAAAAATCAAATAAGGCAGTAAATGTCATAAGAACTTTCAGTAGAAGATCTAAAAGGTTTTTCACTATCGATAGCACTCTAATAAAGAACAGTGTACATAGAGCTTGTGTCGTGAACTAATGCTTAGTCAGCATATCCAGATGGTAAAGATTAATTTCATTTTGCTCTTTACGGAGCACAGTGGATGCTGTAATTCACTATGTATCCACATCTACGTTCATGACTAGTTCTGAGCAGCAATATGCTTTAAAATGACAGTTATGCTAATTCTGACCAGCGGTAGACGTCGAATTCATAGATGTGGTAATTCATGCTAACAGTAAACCACTACGTCATGGCTGTGGTAATTATGTCTAGCAATAACCTCTATAATCATAGTCGTGGTAATTCTGACCAGCAATGGAACTCTCAAAGCTGTGGTAATTCTGACCCAGTAGACCTCAAACTCATGGATGTTGTTTTAATTCATCACTTGGCCGTATTATAAACATTAAACGCTGCTGACACAAGAAAATAGAATAAAATAAACAGATCATGTAGACCTTTGATTGTTTTTCCGACGTTTAGTGATTTTGATGACCCTTGACATTAAAACGTGTATTATGTGGCTTCTTACAACATCATACGTAGATAGGAAAATTATTGCAATACTTTTGTTATTGATAATGTTGCACCGTCGTAAGCCACTAGCAACAATCCGCTATGCTCCTTTATCACAGTGGCTGTCATTCCTAAGAAACTTTGTTTTTCACTAGTGCACAAATAAATCAAGACAACCTACAATCTACAGCACATCAATAATAATATCAGTTTTATCTATTTACACGTGCGTGTGGTTGGAAAAGAAACTCTTGCTGGCCAATTTAATCAGCCAGAAATGTCATGTTGAGTCACGACAAAGAGACAATTTTGTTTACGCTCATAGTTAAGCAGATTTATGCATATTCATAAGAAATGAGTCGACCTCAGGTTAGGTAACCATGGGCGATAACGGAGTGTAGTACATTGCCATCAGTGTTTTACGACGACGATGGCAGTATTTATGGATCAAGGGGGATCACGAGATCCTCCCTGGAAATCATACTGCAAATATATACAAGTCTAATCATGCAAAAAAAGCTGAAAAAAAATGTCAAAAGACCAAAACGCTTAATTAGCTTTAGTTTCAGATTACTTTTTATACTAACTCTCCCGGTCATGACTGACTCCCCCCCCTTCTCTGAAAAAATCCTGACCTTATGCAAAAAAATCCTGCGGGCGTCCATGATAGTGTTACACGCAAGCGCTCTCACTGATAGTCGAATTAAGCACTTACACTTGTCTAGCATGAGACTGTTTGTTTTCCCTATATCCAGGGATCTTAGGACAGCAATTATTGTGAAATGAAAGGTTCAGAAACGCGCGAATACTTTCTCTATTCAATTAATAATCACAAATCAAGAAACTCTAATATCACACTTGCATTTTTAATTGTTTTACATTGGTATGATTCGTCAGTAAGCTTTTCAGAGCCAATTATTAGTACTTTACATTGTGTAGTGGAAAACACAATCAAAACACCCAATATAAAGAATTACTCCTATTTCAAATTACTAAACAAATATATATATATATATATATATATATATATATATATATATATATATATATATATATATATATATATATATAGAGAGAGAGAGAGAGAGAGAGAGAGAGAGAGAGAGAGAGAGAGAGAGAGAGAGAGAGAGAGAGAGAGAGAGAGAGAGAGAGAGAGAGAGAGAGAGAGAAATTTTATGTGCGATTTGTGCTTAAAACTCCGTTCATAGCTTTGATTTGAGTGATGTTTTGCTTGATTTATTGGAAATCGTTATTTTGTTGAAAGAAGTAATTATTGAGTTCTGTGGAAGCGTCGTCGTAATGTGCAGTATTCAGGTAAATTTACGGTAGCGTGGATCACTTTTGTCTTAACATAAGGAAATTATGATGTTATTCTTACGTATAATGTTTTGGTTATTTAGGACATTAATTATCATGTGTATTGGATGGATGGGTTCTGATTTTTAGAATGTAGCATGAAATATCAATCAACGGCTTAGAAAAGTGTGCTGATTAAATATTATAATATCAAGCTAGAAACAAGCATGTCATGCAAGTATGATATTATAGTCACGCGAATGTGTCGTCATTAGTTTTATTAGAGAAAGCTAAGTTGTGGTAAGTCGTTGTTTTGGCCTCTTCATAACTAAACGCGAATTAACGTTAGCGGGAGGACACTTGAGAGCTAATTCTACGTTAAAATGGTCCATAGCTTATGGAGCTAAAGGTTTAAAATCCCTGTAGATTTACATTTTGGTTCTATTTCTAGAGTAGTACTGGAAAAGTAATGTTATCTTTTGTATTACAATCTACCACACACCATTACAACCCAGCACCCCTTTTAGCATTAAAATCCATAACAAACCTTACAATCCAGCACCCACTTTTTGATTGCTTTCCAAACACACTTTCCTACATTCCTGTAGATGCTTTTTGATTATCGTCCAACTAACATCCCTACATACAAGAGAGCAGAAAGTCGTGATAGACATGTTTTCACACAAACGGATAAATATATTATAACCCACAAGGGTAGGAAGTATTTATAAACAGACTACGATATCCTCTAAAACATATAAACATAATATTACAAGAGAGGGAGAAAAGGGTTTTAAGTGTTAGCTATCAAAAGTATAAACACCCAAAACATTAACATATCAAGTATAAATCTTTTGGCAAATATAATTAATATCTCTATTTTCTATTGATCCAGATGGTCTTGTAGAAAGCCGTTGTAGTTTTGTCACCAAGTTTTGTGAGTGACCATTGCACGTCCTGAGTCGCACACCACGCGCTGCGATCTTTTCAGCTATGATGTTTTTGTATATACCACGAGCCTAAAGCTGGGCTCAAAAGCCTCATCCTCCCTAGTATTCTTCTGGGGCATTCAGCCTGGATGACATATTAGACAAAATTTCGATTGTAGTTTTATCCATTTATCGTTCAAATGTATCCCCTAATTCTTCTTGTACTCTTTCACTCTTCTGTCCTTCACTCTCCAAGCTTTAATTTTCTCTCCATCCTACTTCATGTCTGATGGACCGCTTGGCGATTCTCAGAAAGAGGTGATTTGTCATTTCAGGTTTATGGCGTGGGGTAGCACAACGTTTTTTTGTTTTCTGCCAGATCGAAGAGGCGTTGTAGTCGTTTCAGCAAGTTGTTAGTTTCCATCAAAGATCTTACCCACCGTACGGTGTTAATCCATTATTTTTGAATTCACGAGTGGACGATGAATTTTATGACTTATGATAAAACATAATCGTGGATTTGAGCCGGATCACGCCACTTGGCCATGTGCGACAAGTTAGTATACGCACCGCATATTTTTTAATTAATTGTTGAACTGTTGCTAAGCACCCCCTCAACGCTTGAAAGCGTGCACTGCACACTTCTCAATTTGTTATATCCAGAGGTGGCAAAGGAGATGAAGCGTCAGATATAAGCAGATTAGTCCCCTTGATCCAGTTTTGAACTTGTTGCATTTTTCCAAAATGTTTAATGAAGTTGTATTAAACCTGGATGTTGAATTTTGAAGATTCGAAGTCTGTACTTATGGCTACTTGGTTAGTATATTGTTATTATATCGGAAGTAATTATATTGTGAATCTATTAATGCCCAGCATTGCACACTTGAAAAATGTTATAAATGTATAAGCAGCTGAAACTTTATGTTGGGTTGTTTTAAACGGACATTGACTGTCACGTTCGCAGCAATGATCACAGTTTTAAACTCATTAAATTGTACTTGTCCAACTTTCACGTAGATGCGTTTGGTTCCATTCGTAGTGACTATAGATTCGGTGCCTTGTTCTGAATAATATTTCAAAAGAAACTGTCCATTGTATCCCATGAAATTCTGAGCCATGAGTGTAGAATATCTAAGACAGTACCCGTAATGCTGACTTACCCCTTACTACAAGTGTGGTAGGCATAGTCTAACATCTATTCATCAAACGTGGGAAGCATTAGACGGCTCTGAAAATAATTTCACTTTCTCCTGGAATCTTACAACAATGGGGACAGCGAAAACAAAGTTCTTTTAAGCACTTCTTACAAAAGCACAATGTGTACACTCAAAGTAAAATTATGAAATCCACTCTTTTGTTCTTGTGCTGGTTGTTCTTGATGTTTTCCTTTAGTTAATTATCATATTTGTGGACTTTGAACATGAACGCTACATTGGTGTTCAAAGTCCAAAACTTGGTCACAGAAATCGCAAAATGTTTTGGTCCTGAACAAACGTGTGCTTTTGAGTTATAAGTTCAAAAGCATGTCCAGACGTTTTGCACAATGTCAATAATTGGCAGGTACCTTTCTGTTGATTAACTTGTTTCATACAATTTTATTCGTGACAATAGGGATAGACAAATGTTCTCTTGCAAGTCGAGCTTTACACTCCTTTTCCCTAAGGAATGCAAAGTCTAGAAGCTTAACAGCACCGATATCTTTCTCCTTCGGGAATGTGTGAGTCGCGATTGGTAAATTAATCTCCCTCTAGGAAATTTGGTCCTCGAAAGATAAGATTTCTGCGAAACACTTTTGGATATGATGTTGTTGTTGTTGTTGTTGTTGTTGTTGTTGTGGGGCTTAATGCCATTTTTCAGCACACGATACATGGCGGCCAGTATTAATGGTGGAGGAAGAAACCGGGAAATCCGCGGAAAGAACCACTGACCCCCGAGAAGTTAATGGCAAGCTTTCTCACATATCCACATTCGTCGAATCTTAGACTCGAACCCACGCAGACAGAGGTGAGATGGCAGTGATCCGTAACGGAGAGCACTTTAGACCACTCGGCCACTCGGGGACTTGGATATGCTTTAGATGCAAAATGAGGAGGCAGCACGTATTGTAGAAGTTGCATTTAAGGAATGACACACCTAGTCTTTCTGAAAATGTCTGCCTGCGTCAAAAGGAGTTTCAGCTTCTTTCCGTTGCCGAGGTCAAACCGATTGTCCCGTGTTCATCCATGATCGTTTCCTTTCAACTTTCTCATTCTTCTCGGCATAGATCGATCTACTAAGATCTCCTGGTCTAAGCACATATTCTTTTTCAATGTCAGTTTGGGAGATATTACGTTTGTTAGTGCGACGTTCATTAACCGATAACTCTTTTCTGCTTCCACAACCTCTATGAGGTGAAACGTCTGTGACCCAGTTGAATATTTGTCAGGAATGAGCGCCTGAGTGACTGACTGATCGATCAGGGCACGAGGCACATGAAGGAGACGATAACGTCGAGCGCTTTGCACCTAGAAAAAATGCCATAGGGGTTCTTCGCATCGCTTCTGGTGTGGAAAAAGGATTCGCGAGAACTGTAGCATCATTTATGTTATCGTATTGCTTTATTGAAATATATGCATGAGGGTTGTGTGACATTTTTGTCTCGTTTTTAGTACCGTATATTTATGTATTTATTCTGTTCTGTTTTAGTATCGTTTATTAAGTATTTGTTCTGTTTCGTTGTAGGTTTTGTTTTCTTTGTTTTTTTATGTCGTATGCGTGACGGAAAATAACCCCCACGACCCGAGGGTTTGGTGTTTGCCTCTTTTTGTACAATGCCCGATTCACAATGGCGCCCGCCGTAAAGTCTTGACAGGATAGAAGATGACGGATAAACAGATAAAGAAAACCAAAGTACCGCTACCAATGAAGAGTGAAGGTATATTAGAGGAATTTAAAGCTTTTGATGCTGATTTGGTGCTTTTTTTGATCCGAACAGAAACATAAGGTGCGGCGACATTATACTTTGATAGTGTTTCTCGTGAGAAGAAAAATGAACTCGGATTACAGTAGGATGACGTCATTATCTTCGCAGCTGATGAACATGAACAATGTGTATTGTGTATATAGAACTAGTATTTATGTGTTTTGTGTTATGTGTTCTATGTCACATTAAGGTTATATCTTTCTGGCAGGAAGGATTCTTGATACTACAAGTTAAATTTTTAATCTATTTGTAGCTTATTAAGTACCTTTAGTCGTCTTTTTTACCTCTGTAGTATCGCAAATCGATACGGTTACACAGTTCAGTTTTTTAATTTCAACTAACAGCACGGCTTGACCCACGTGTCATGTGCAGCACATAAATCACTGGGTCAAATCCAAATTATGGGATGCTATGTCATTGTTTCAATTTATATTGACATGTTATCTTTAGGAATTTCAGGGTCTTTTTTGTTACTAAAAATAATTCTGCATTTATTTAATGAACATTCCAATGTCAGCTATAGTAATTATTTTGAAAGTTGAAACTGTGTATTGTTCATGTTGACATTTACACGCGATTGTTTGGGTTTCACTTCGTTATGGCTACAGGTAAGAATCTTATGACAGAAAAGGAGATTATACAGGCATTGAATGACAGTAAGTATGTGGTAATGTCAATTGTGGCACAACATAAATCCGTTGCACCCTCATCAAACGTATCCGTAACCCCAACCAAAAGCGTAATACCCCGTACACCTTTGTTGCAAAGCACCCCTGTTGCAGGTATCGGAAGAGAGTCGCTTATGCAGCTCGGTATACCGTGTGTAGATACCAAGCTTAACGTTATTATATCTGCTTCAGCACTATTAGACGATTCTCAGGGTACTTGTCCCTCTCTCAACGCTACGCCCACCCCACTCACTTCAACCAAGATCCGATTATTTTCAGGGGACTAGCCAATACAGAAAGGTGACGTTAGATACAACGAATGCAGATTCAAGGTAAAAGGTCTCCTACCTAAATATCTTCCAACTATTATGATTCAGGCGCTCAGATGTCTCTACGAGGAAGGGCGAGACATACTGTGATATTATAAGCGAGTCCTACCGTACATGTCCTGTAGTAATAGGAACAATTGTCATTCGTTGTGTAGGGATTACAAGCTTGATAATCCTCCAAAGGACATAATTTCAGAGGCATGGCAAACCGCTAGTGAGATCACTATGTACAAGTAGTTTACAGTCAGTTCTACGAATGCGTGCAATGTCAACATTATGCCAGATTAAACTATTACTAACAACAGCATTGCCCGCAAAGTTGATGTTCATATAACAGTAGTGATTAAAGAGAACTAAGGAGGCTCTGGACATTTTACAGCTTTTCCAACAAATATAGAGCTGGCAAAAATAACATTCACGTCGACACCCTCTCGCGTTTACCAAAATGTTCCCCGACCTGGTGGAAGCCATTTGCCTGTATATTTCCTTGACTGAGAGTGTTTCGGATGATTAGGTACCTCATTCGGTCGATGAGGTGTTTTCATTTGAACGTTGTAACAACTTTAAGTGGGGCAGAGAACAGTTGACCGATAGAACAATAGATAAAGTTAGTGACCTCAACAGTGACGGTTTTCAGCCCAGCGAGGAGGAACTCCGGAGAGAATTCGTCGGTGCATAAGTTTTTCCGTGAATGGAACCAACTTGTAGTTGAAAACGGTGTTCTCTACAGAACCACTTCTCTTGATGGTCAGTCAGTCAGATAGCTTGTGATACCAGAGTCATACTGAACCCTGTACGTGAAAGGTATCTATAACGATATAGGTCATTAATGCAAAGCGATACATTGGTTAGCTAGACAAAGGTTTTATTGGCTTGGCCTAGCGTGGCCTAAAGAAAGACTTTGATTGCAAGGTGGAATCTTGCGAACAGTGTATGTGCAGAAAGACTCCAGTTAGGGCGATGGCTAAATTGACATCATTTCACACTACTCGCCCTATGGAGCTCGTCTGCATATACATTTTTGTCAGTAGAGCGGTCTAAAGGAGGGTTTGAGAGAATTTTGGCGATAACTGATCATTTCACCAGGCATGCTCAGGCTGTTCCTTGCCGCAAGCATACGATTCAGACTACTGCTAAAGCCATGTATGTTCAATTTTTCGATATTACAGTTTCCCAGGAAAGGCTTCGCAGTGATCAGGACGTTGTTTCGAAGGTAGGTTTATAAAGGAGCTATGCAAATTAGCGAACATACAGAAATCTCGCCCCATCCCATTTCACCCACAGGGAAATGTTGCTTGCCAACTTTTCAATAAAAAGCTCTTAAAAATGCTAGGGACATTGGAAAGAAAAGCCAAACAAGATTGGAAGTCGCACATTGTTCCAATTGTCTATACATATAATGCTACTAGGCATAATTCCACTGGATTCTCACACCATTTTTTATGTTTGGGTAGCACCCTCGGCTTTCGACTGACGCTTATCTGAGCAATGCACCCTATTGTGGCAGGGCTACTGCAGAGCCTAACACGTACGCGAAAAGCTGAAAGACCTCCGATTCGCGAGGAAGTCGAGTAATAGCCATGCAAGGAACAAGTTCCGTATTAAAAGAAGGTCCAAGAGTTCAAACATGATGTAGGGAGACTATAGGGAAAACAAACATTATCCGACAACTTTACCAAGGACGAATATATGGTGGTATCTATCCCCAATTCAGATATACCAATGTACAAGGTAAGAAGGGTCGCAGGTCCGAAAGTGATCTGCTGATTCACTTAACTATCTTCCTTACGATCCAGCCCCCGTTAAATCGATTCGAAAAATTAGATTTACAAAAATTTACCTCTTCAGAGTCTAGTTCTGATTCAGACACCGATAGGTATGTTATACCACATAGACGACTCATTTGGGCCGGATAGGAGATGGTTCGACCCCAGTGAACATTCCATACGGACCGCCCCTGATATTATATCTCGATCTATTATCGACCCCATATTAGCCAGCCTCTTGAAAGCGTAACATTTCAAAATAGTGGGTTTTGGAAACATGTGGTTAAATAAATTAACTCAATTTCAACCTCTTCACATGTCTCACATGAGAGCACTGAGCTCGGATACCCAAAGATATGGAAGACGCATGTATCCGGCGGTGATTAATTTTTTTCCTATATTTTGATATGGGCAACAATTAGCAGTTCCGACAACAATTAGCGGCTCCTAATATTACGGTGATTACAATTTTCCCCATATTTTATATATGGACTACAATTAGCAGCTGGTACAACAATTAGCGATTCTACAACAATTAGCGGCTTCTAAAATTTTTGTAATCTACGGCTCCGTTAAAAAGAATAAAAATTAACAACTTCAAAATATCTGAAGCTCAGTCCACAAACTACAATCACGGCTCCTTCAACAGTAACGCCGCAGATAATTTTGATGTCCGTCTTTATTACCGAACGAGATTTCAATTCAAAAACCAGATCTATTAAGCTATAATCACCGGCTCCTTCAGTAGTAACGCCGCTTATAATTTTTAGCTCCGTTTTTACCACCGAACCGAACGAGATTTAGACTCATAAACGAGATTTTAACCACGTGCTGTCATATTCGGAATATTATCATCTTATCCGCATCAGTGTGCTTTTAGTTTTATCAAGAGATATTTAATGTTTGTTTCAGTTCAAATTTCTGTGCCTTTTCTAGCAGCCATTTGTGTTGAGTTTCCATGTCAAGGTCAGACTGCCAGCAACGTCAGTTATTAACATTGTTATACGGTATTTTTCATTAGTGAAGAATATTGACTTACTTTTTTATTAAAAATATTTTTTATGACCATCAAGTTCTCATGTATCTACAACACTGGATATACCTCAGAATTAAGAACTCGGGAGGTGGGAGTGCCTTATTGTGGGATTTATAAACGGGATGAGAGGAAGTCACAACATGAGAACTTGCAATACACCGCAGAGTTAAACAAACGTCAGTGTAGAAAGCTAAACAAAAATATATAATTTATTACAAACATTTATGAATGATTTTTTGATATATATTTGTAAAGAATTACTGTGCAGTTGATTATCAGTGGTTAAGTATTCAGCCTCGTTAAGGCCCTTGTGTAATGAAATTATACTGATTGGTCAGTGCAAGCGATGCACGATAAATGCTTAAACTTTAAATTTAAAAAATTGTTTTATAAAGAATATACTGCATAGGCAACAATGGCAGATAAGGCCTTCACACAAACGCGTTTTCTATTGCACAAGTTTCAAAATTAAGGTAGGTGAGTTTTTATGTATTTAAAACATTATACATAGTTTAATGACTAGTTATACAATATACTAAGCATTTTGAATACTTGGCTTAATCAGCTCAATTAGATGCATGCATTAATATCAGGATTTTGTTTTACATTTTTGTTTGTTTTTTCTTTTTATCTTACATGCATTATGGGGGAGGGTGTGAATGGGGGAGGGTGTAAGCGCAAGGGTCAGTAACGAAAAACAGGAATGGTCAACCAAATGAAATGCACATAATGTTTTTGGCCTGGGAGGAGCTTTTAAATGAACGCTAATGAAATTTGCTCGAAAGGGTGATTGTGATGCTTAAGAAGGTATATGAAACAATAAATTTTTTACCTATTAATTTACCAGGGTATATTATGGAAAGCTGATGGTGATTAAAGATTATTCCATGTGCTTTCCTATGGGCTACAATTACTGGTTATTAAAATACTTTAATGCTTGGCTGGAATGATATTTCCTCAATATATTCATTTTGCCATTAGTTTTTCGGTATGTACATTTGCATAGCTTTATCTATAATTGGCCTATTAAACCACTATTATGCTTTTGTGTCATTGGACCCTGTTATAAACACGTTTTACTTTAGCTTCCCACCGCCATCTGTTATATTGTAACTAAATACACGTGCTTCATATTTCTGATTATTGTAATGGCAGTTCTATCCAGAATTTAAGCTTATAAAGTGAATACTAATGCACAAGAATAGCTTGTGCCACATGAACACAAGCTTCCTTGTAGTTTTTTAGACCAGTGGTCCCCATCCCCTGGGCTACGGACCGGTCCGTGGATCAAATGGTACCGGGCCGCCCAAGGTACATTAAATTATTTCCATTTTATTTACTGTCGTGTATTTTTCTTGGGTTTAAATTCACTTTATATTCATTTATATTTATATTTATTTATATTCATTTTTTGTGTAACTGTATTTTATTTTGAATGCATGTTTAAATAAAATTAAATTAAAATGATTAAATCAGAACAATCTAATATATAAACAATCAACGTCCCCCCCCCCACGTAAGCGGGCCGCGGTAAAATTATCAAACGTTGACCGGTCCGAGGCGACTAAAAGGTTGAGGACCACTGCTTTAGACAACTATATCACCTACAACAACATACTGCTGTTGTGCAGGTAATTTTTTATTTTTGTCTCATTTGCCTGCATCAGTGATCCATAAATTCACAAGCACTTTTTTCTTTTTATTCTTTTTTTATTCCAAATTTTAGTTTTAACTTTTTCACTATTCTGGATAATTTTTCAATCAGTGCTGAAATGTAAATATGCATTGTTTTACATATATTACTATTTCTATTTGTCTCTATTAATGTATTATACTGACACTCATGAGAAAGACTTTGTTAAAGGGAAAAGAACTGGAAAAATGTCATTTTATGTTTGCTTTTTTGAAATATGTGTATCAGTAGATTATTTGTATTAAAAGTCTACATTATCACGTATTATATGTACATCTTCTTGTGCATCCAGCATGTTTTAAAGCCTAGAGTATTTATATAATGCTAGTTCTGTTTCAATTCAAGCTTCTTTGCCACTTCCTGCTCCTTTTGGAGTTTTAGCCACATCAAGAACTTCATGTGCAACATAATTTTGCAGACGGTAAATGTTATCGTTTTTTCAGCATTGTTGCAAGGTAATTTTCCAGTAGTGATGAAATATTAAAATGCTATTTTATTGGGTTGATGATAGCAAACAAATATCGATGTAAGAGCAACAATTTATCATGTACCTTTATAATACTGGACAGACTGTGAAATTCAGTATCTTGTGGAGTGTGCGGGTCTTCTTGTGATGTCTGATTTGAAATTTCTCTGATGAACTGGACATCGAAACATGTTGTTGGAATATGGTATACTGTTTGATCAATTTTGCCTCTTTTATTTTCCATTATGGGACATGACTAGTGGTCAGTGATCATCTTAGCTAAGTGAGAATAAGAAAGTGGAGAAGAATGTTTTGGTCCAGATTTCCATCATGTTGTATACCTCTGATCTTGTACCAAGACCAAGATATGGGGATTTATTAATCTGATGATACATTGGCAGTATCGTGTGTGCAAAAATGTCCTAAGTGTTTGCTAAATAAAGATCTATTAACTATGATTGTTGCTAATTTGACGTCGACAGAAGCTAATTTTAAAAATGTTATAGTTGTAGATTTAATAATAACAACATTTTCTTTCAACATTTAGGAGGTTTTTTTTAAATGGTCTTGAATTTCTGGTAAGTTCATTTGAGCCATTATAATATCTGTTCCTTCAAAGTAGTTCTTTTTTGGGCACTGCCTTAAAGTTACAATCTTATACAATACATTTACTAAAGTGATTGTCGTGATAAAATATTTCAACAGGATTGCATATACTCTGCTACTTTGATAATAATAAAACTTTTAATTATAGTATATATTTCTTGTTCTTTCTCATGGTGATGCTTTAATTATTGTCTCTGACAAAGACCTAACATGGTGAAAGCTCATGTTAACATTATACAATTTTTTATACCATCCCATTCACTCCATTGTGTACCTCTTTCTATCACCCCTGCCGCCAATGTGTACATATGCTTCTATTTAATACTCCTCTCCCATTGGCAAATATTTACTTACAAGCAACACATATGACTATTCACCCTCTTTGATAATTTTCGTAATTCTGTAAAGTTTGTCATTTGTCTTTGCACAAATGTATTCAAGTGTTTATCCCTTTTATTGGCTCAAAGTTTTTAAGAAATACGAAAACTAGACGTTGCAAATATTGGATATAGTTGACAGTTTTGACTGTAGTGGGCTGTTCTGCTAACCAGAAGAGGACAGTGAGCAGTCTGTATTTTTGAGAGATTGCATTTACTTTGAAATGCCAACAAGCGTTAGGTTTAAAGCATTTTTTTTATATCTGATGCTTTTCGTTTTTTAAATTGGGAAGTTGTCAAAATAATATTTGTTCTTTGTTGTTGGCTATGGCATTTGGGTTTTACTTGTAGAAACTATAATAGAGTTTGTGTTATTATGTGCTTGCTTTTGCTTACTACTTGGTCGTACTCCTGTTCCTCCTCCCATGCACACAAACATTTCCACCATATGTTTACAAACTAAAGGGATAGTCCATTGGTCGAAATGTTGGGGGAAATATATTTTATTTATAGTAATTTTTTGTCAATCTTTTTCACTTTCTAACATAGCCTCAAGTTTTAGACTTAGTAGACAAAATTCTTTTCTGGGGCCTTAAGTGGCCAAGTGGTCTAAAGCGCTTATCATTCCGGATCACTACCATTTTACTTCTGTCTGCATAGGTTGAAGTCTTAGGTACGGCTATTATGGTAAATGAGAAAGCTTGCCAGTAGCGTCTAATGGGTCGGTGGTTTTTCCTGGGTTTTCTTCCTCCACCAGTTATACTGCTGCCACGTATAGCCTATCTTTTGCTGAAAAATGGCGTTACACCATACAACAACAACAACAACAACAACAACAAAATTTGGTTTTCATGCTGCTCTGGCAAATGTGTCTACATTCTACATTTGTATGACTTTTCCCTGAAGGTTTTTCAATATATTGCTTTTAGTATGTTATTTAGACTATTCATGATTACAGTAGTACATATTATCTTCTTTACAATAAGATAAAATGATACAATCTGTTCCGATTGGCACAAATCAGTTTCTTTATTTTTAAAATTGTATAGTTTAAAAACAATTTTTTTGCTATAAATAGGTTACAAAAAATTAAAAACCTTTATTATTGTAAAATGAACAGAAGGAGGAAAAGAATGTGCCGCCCTCAGCATTGTGTGAGTCTTCAACAAAGTCATTTGTCTTCTACCACTACAGTAATAAGTACATCAGATTTTGTAAGTTCGGTGAGGATACATATTTATATTTTAGAAACCTTAAAACAAATTTTATCACAATTACATATTTATGTATGTATCAATATATCAATTTTAAAAGAAAGAAACGATAACAGTAACTTGTATAGAATATATTGCAATTTATAAGTTATTGAAAGACAAACCCTCCAAATTTAAGAGAGTGCTATGATATTGATTTGGACTGTAAGAGAAGCATGGCCCAATCAATAATTCATATCCTGAATATAATAGGACATTGAAATGAATTCAGATTAAACATTATCCTTGTTTCCACAGCTTCATTTGGTAATGAAAAAAAACCTGCTTTAATTAATTAATAAGCCGGTTCAATAGTTCACCATCGGATAGAGGCCGCGAGTTGCGTGCTATTTTGCGGTTCGGTCAATAAAACCTTATTAAAGTGCGTTGTGATGCTGGGAACAAAGTAATTGATAATCATTCTAGAGAATAAATTGAGATAAAAGTTCGGAATGTGAATGACCACTTACAATTAAGGGAGGTTATAGACAATGATGTATGATTCAGAAGGTCATTCACTTAGGAAAAATACTGACAACGCTTTCTTACTAAAACTTGATATAAAGTTAAAGCTGTCCTTGACTAGCACGCAAGAAACACGCGTGATATTTTAGAAGATAGGCATAATTCATTAGACAGACCCTCTGTCTTTGGATGAAAACACTGATGATTAAGCAGCTTCCAGAATATAAAAAAGGCTTTGAGCTGCTTTGGTCTCAGTGGGATTTCAGGATCAGAGAGTGTCGTGTCTATTTCTTACAGGTAAGAAAATTATGCTTTATACCCGCTTTTAAAAGTTAAAGATTTTATAGTAAGTTGTAATATCCTTCTGAATTATTTTTATTTCATCAATATAATGTAATAGTGAGTTCTCTTTTCTAATATGAAATAATTTACTGATTTAATATTTTACTGAATTGATGTTCATTATATATATATATATATATATATATATATATATATATATATATATATATATATATATATATATATATAATGTACTATTATTGGGTTTCCTTCTTCCACAATCATAATGTAATGAAATATTTTACAGCTTTGATGTTCATTATTATTTGTTTGAAATAATTACTAGCTTCATGTTATAATTTAATTGAGAATAAATATATATTCTCTAAGAAATAAGTATAACACTCACAGATCTTTTTCAGGTCGTTACCTTACATTAAATAAAATAAAATACATTTATTACAGTTATTGAATTTTAGGCTCTTTGAATATTTAAATCCCTTGTATTCAAAGATGCAGAAAATGAATGGAGAAATGAAATAATAGATTGTGGAAGAACTATTTAATAAGTGTTGTAATATGTATTGTATGTAGTTTCAACATAAATAAATTTACATGTTGTATCTTTAGAATATATATATATATATATATATATATATATATATATATATATATATATATATATATATATATATATATATATATATATATATATATATATATATATATATATATATATATATATATATCAATAAAGTGCGATTTCAGGATCAGAGAGTGTCGTGTCTATTTCTTACAGATTCTTGGTACCTTCTGGTAGCCAAAGCTTCACCACAAAAAGATGTAACCGTATCTACACCATCATAAGTTACACCTTATTCTTAAGAATGCCGAACTTTCTTCCTTCTCGTAACTAGGCACGAGAAGAAGGTTATGATGGAAGACGTCTAAACAACAACAACAACAGACGTTTCTTTCCATAATAAATGTGGCGGAGAATCCTTTCACATCATAATTAATTGGTGGATGAATAACATGAATACAGGTGTCAAAACACATAATTATGATCCAAGAGGGAGACTCGCACTAGAACCATTACGACCAGCAGACTTCCCCTAATTATGGCATCGCCTTGGCTCCGAACACTACAATACGAACCTATTCACATGACCGTTTCTTCATTACAACTGCCGCTCCTGTTCCACTTGTCCGACAGCTATCTACAGACCGCCAGTAACCATGTATACGTTATTTACAAACGTCCATTTTAGTTTCAGTGATTCATACTTCATATGAGTATGGTTTCTTTGACTCTATGCAGACTACGACTGATAACCCGAGCATGTATCTTAAGAAGACGATTCCCATATACAAGTACCAAGCCAGCAGTTACAGCCTTCCCAGTGACCTCCTCCAGTGCAAAAAGAAAAACTCATATATGTGCTCTTCAATGGCATACTAATTACTGTCAGTGCCTAAAACTTTATGCATTTAGCCGTTTCATTCAGTTACAGTGACTCATAATACTACCGACATTTTTTTCTTGGAGTGCAATTTTTCTCTGGAAAACATCCGATTCTCATACTCAGGTATGTCTGTTATCACATTAGATGCTTTTAAAGGTTATCAATCTCAGAATCATGTTAAATGGCTAGATCATTCTGTACAATGGGCTAACTTTTATGATTTATCAGAAGCTAAAGTTTTGAATGCTTTTCCATATTATCTTCAAGAGCATGCTAAAGTATGGTATGAATCACTACCAGATACTATTACAAATAATTGGTCCAATTTGGTAGCTGAATTTAAATCTAGGTTTGAAACTAAAAATATCCTTTTAGATTTATCAATTTTGCAAACTAGGCAAGAATCTTCGGAAACAGTTTTGGACTTTCTAACCCGTCTTTTACAAATTGCAAATAACAAAAATATCCCAAATCAAATCTTGTTGGCAGTTGCATTACAATTGTTAAAACCAGCTATTAAAACTATTGTAATGAATCAAAACCCAACAAACAATGATGATTTAAGGAAAGCAGCAATAAAAGCCGAACAATCGATTGATTACACTGATAATAATAATAATTCGTCAACACTTAATGCACTTTTAGAGGAACTTAAACAAATTAAAAATGAAATTAAAGCAGTTAGCTCAGAACAAAACATGGAAAACAATTCATTCTCTCAATCTTTTGTATCTGAGAAAACGCCACAATTTCGTTCTCAAAGACCTAACTATCAACATCATAATTTGTCTTATCAGCCAGCCAAATATTTCTCCAGTTCAATATCCAAACCTCGCTCTAACTACAGACATGAAAAACCTCATGATGCGTACTACCATTCACAACTACATAGTCGTTCCCAGACATTTTGTCTTGGATGTGGAGGTCTATGTATATCACGTAGAGTATGTCGCGCAAGCAATAAACAGTGTTATTTTTGTCACAAAACAGGTCATTTTTCACGAGTATGCTTCTCATTACAACAACAAAATGAATTTGTGCCAAATCAAGGGACAAAATCTTGCTACAAGCGAACTACACAGCCTCGAGTTAACTTGGTAGCACCCATTCATAAAAATCTCATTCCTATCTACGTCAGAGACAAGGTAACACATGCACTTGTTGATTCTGGAGCCAACATATCCGCAATTAATGAACAATTTCTCTACCGTCTAGGTTTGAATTCATGTCACTACAAACCTTCAAATACTTCTCATATTGTAGGAGCAGGTGGCGAGAACCACAAAATAACTGGTTTAGTTCAACTCAAATTGAAAATGGGAGGCCTATACTTCTCCCATTCATTTTATGTTGTACCTGCATTACATAACTCAGTAATATTAGGTATAGATTTTTTTTAACGAAATACAAGGCTGTCGTGAATTTAGATATACAAACTCTCTCTTTGCTAGATGATACAGTCATCATAAACTTAATTCATAATGAGTCTGGTCTCGCACGCACAAAATCGGTCTCTACAATTTTACCTAATTCGATCAGTACGATAGCAGTTCGTATAAGTAAAATTCCAAAAGGCACATCCGTATTACTTGAACCTTGCTACAGCTTGTCGAAATCAACTATTCTTCCAGGACGGACAATTTTGACTGTTTCCAAACAGAATTACATACAGATCATTAACCCTACTCCAGTACCCATGCATATACCTACCAATACCGTATTAGCCTGTGTTGACGTCCTACACCCACAAACAATATTTACCATCAATGATGACGCTTTTGACAAAAAAGACTCACCTGACATCGCGAACACACAATCTAGTAAAGCACAAGAACCAATTAATTTTGATTTACGCTCTTCAGACTTGACGGAAACCCAAAATCAAGAACTTACAGCATTTTTGAATCAGCATAGGGATGTTTTTGCTAATAACTTAAACGAATTAGGTAATACCAATGTATTCACACACCGCATAGAAACAGGTGATTCCATGCCAGTTCGTTGTCAACCTTATCGCGCTGCACCACACATAAAAAAGAAATCGACAGACAAGTCGATGAACTATTAGCACACAACCTAATTGAACCCAGTTCATCTAGTTGTTTTAGTCAAAAAGAAAAATGGCGACTATCGATTTGCTATTGATTATAGGAAACTTAATCAGGTGACACACCCAATGACATTCCCTCTTCAACGATTAGAAGATGTCATAGATGCCGTAGGACAAAATAAACCATGTTTTTTTAGCACTTTAGATTTAAATTCAGCATTTTGGCAGATTGGAATGGATGAATCAACTAAACATAAGAGCTCTTTCATAACATCACGCGGTCTTTACCAATGGAACGTAATGCCGTATGGACTCAGAAATGCACCTGCCACCTACTGTGTTCTTCTAGGTCATGTTCTTAGAGGTATACCTTGGTCAGTATGTCTCGCATATATCGATGACACCATTATTTTCTCCAATTCATTTCAAGAACACCTCCAACATCTTACACTTCTTTTTGATCGTTTACGTCAAGCAAGCTTGACACTCAAACCTTCCAAATGTGTTTTTGCAGCATCTGAAGTTGTTTATCTTGGTTATAAATTCTCTACCAAAGGTATCAAAGTAGACGAATCTAAAATTGAAGAAGTTACCAAATTTCCTATTCCTAAAACACAGAAAGATGTTAGGAGTTTTCTAGGCTTGTGCAATTATTACAGGAAATTTGTTCACGGTTATTCCACCATATCTGCGCCTTTGAATAGGTTATTGACAAAAGACAGTTCATTTCTTTGTACAGATAAGTGTCAATTAGCATTTGATACACTTAAAACAGCTCTGACTTCAGCGCCTGTTTTGGCTTTTCCTGATTTTAACAAACCATTTAGACTCACATGTTATGCTAGCGACACCGCTCTAGGGTATATTTTGTCTCAGATGGGAACAGATGATAAGGAACATATTATTGCTTATGGAGGTAGAGCTTTGTCGGACGCTGAAAAACGATGGTCAGTTACTGAACAAGACTGTTTGGCTGTTTTAGAAGGCATCAGAACATATCATGTTTACTTGTCACATCAGAAATTCACAGTCATTACAGATCACAAGGCACTAGTGTGGCTTAAGACAGTTAAACATACTTCAAATAGACTAATTCGTTGGTCACTTCGTTTACAAGAATACGACTTTGACATTGTGTACACGCCAGGACGTAAAAACACGAATGCTAACGCACTTTCACCCCTTGCTTACATACAAACACATAACACTCCCTCTGAAGAGAAGGAATCCCCAAACTACACAGACACATCACATACTCAATCACAACCAGTCGTTTCTTCTATTCAGAACGAATTAACTGAAGTTACATTTTATTACAATAAGGAAGACACCCCAATCATATCCGCAGTACACACTAATGATAACACACACAGTGATTCTTTGTCTGACTTAACCAGATATCGCACAATATCAGCGCGAGTGCCCTGATTTCAAGGATATGTATGTTTACTTAGAGCAAGGAATATTGCCAGATAATCCTCGTCGCGCAAAAGCAATTCCGTATGAAGCAAGTCAGTATGAACTTTTTAATGGTGTTTTACATCATTTCTTTCAGCCACGTGCGAAACACAGAACTTCATCAGATCAGTTCATAAAACAAGTTGCATTACCAACAAATTTGAGACAGGATGTTCTTCTGTCTTATCATGATTCAAAAGCAGGAGGTTGTCATTTAGGTGTCCAAAGAACATATCAAGCTATCAAACAAAAGTACTTTTGGCCTAAAATGTATCAAAATTACATTACGTCATGTTCTCAGTGTCAACTCATTAAACGAGATACAAATGCTCGAAAGGCTCCATTACACCCATTGCCTCCAGAAGATGTATTTTCTCGATGGCACATGGACATTTTGTGCATGCCAAAAAGTAAGGAAGGTTATCAGTATATCTTATTGGTGACAGATAGTTTGTCACATTGGTCTGAAGCCTTTCCCTTACGTTCTCAAACGGCAATGGAAATTGCCAATGTTTTGTACAACGAAATGTTTTGTACAACGTTACGGTGCAACTAGAACACTTGTTAGTGACCGAGGACGAAACTTTATGTCCCAGATTGTTCTTGCACTCTGTGAACTATTTCAAGTAACACGTCACCATACTAGTTCATACCACCCTCAAACTAATGCAGCCTGGAACGCTTAAATAGTACAATTAGTCAATCGCTTCGTGCCTACTGCAACCAGCATCAAGATGATTGGCCCTCACTTATGTCCAGTGTAATGATGGCATTCCGAATGAGCCCAGCAACTAACTCAACTGGTTATTCACCTTATTACATAGTCTTTGGGAAAGAAATGACCTTACCTTTAGATGTATCTCTTACACCTCGAGAGACTGCACAGCAACAAACAAAACAATATGTAGATCAGTTAGTTCAGAGATTGAAAGTAGTTCAGGAATTAGCTAAAGCGAATACACGCGAAGCGCAACTCGCAACGAAATACAGGTTCGATCAGAAAACTAAAGAACCAACCTTTCGCGTTGGAGATTATGTCCATATACAAATCGCACACATACCCGTAGGGTTGTCAAAAAAAACTTTCCCCCGGTGGGAAGGTCCATATTACATCACTAAATTAGGTTCGAATAACACCTACAAATTACGCCGTTGTTCCGATAATGAGGAGATGAAATCACTTGTACACGCCAACAGACTTAAGTATTATATTGGTCCTAGGGATTATCGACCCCCGACGCCAGATACAGCCGACACTGTCACACAAAAAGCTCAGACACCACAAGATCAATCGAGCAATGGTCACGCACCGACTGACAACAGTACTGAATGGTACTCAGTTGACAAACTATTGAAATCCAAATGGATATCTGGGAAGAAACATTACTTGGTAAAATGGACCGATGGATCCAAGCCATCATGGCAACCAACAGAAAACGTTTATTCAGCATTAAAAGAAGTATTTCACAGAACACGCACACAATCGAATACACGTCGTAAACGACTAGGTCGAATATTTCGTAATTGAATTTAATACGAAATTTAGAAGAAAATTTGTTGTAAATGGGAGAAATGATTATAGTCCTATCCTCCATTCCATTCTTTCTTCATACCTTCTATCTCGTTTTCTTCTTTCTGCCGGTAAAACCTCTCAACCTCTTTTTTTCTCTTTAAGGTATGGATGGAATATGGATTTGGTTCGTAGTATTGTATTCTTTTTTAACTCTGAATTCAGTGTCCGCAGTAACAGAACAAAAACAATTTACGCTGAAGGTTATCTCTAACCACTCCCACTATTTTATGATTCAGCCGATAAGTGGATTCGCACTTTCAAATCAGGCTTTTAAGGAATTATTCAGTCGAATGTATCGAATATTGACACAGAGATGTCAAAAGTAGCTACATAAATGATATTCTTTCACTCTTAAAGTCAATACGAATTACAATGAATATGCAGTTTAATATAACAATCTCATTAATAAATGAGTTAATTCAGAAAGGTGTTTTGCATTCTTCAAATGTATCATGAGAGAAGTTTTGCCCTTCATTGACAAAATAGGTAAATATCTATTTGGAATGCTGACAATGAAAACATCGCAACATTTAGCAAGTTATACAAATACGCTAAAGCAACAGAATAATGAAATTTAAATTTTCGGTATTATTGCTCGATAAAGAGATGATTTTTCCTCCTATACCTGACAAGTTGATAATAGAATTAGAACATGTTAACGGCAATTGGTCCAAACTCAAAACGCTTATACTATTAGAGCTAGCGATGCTTGCCATTGTCGAGAACATTCGTGAAGAATATTAGAAAATAGAAGAAAGGATTGCAGCTCAAACGGTTGAGACTTAGTGAATTAGTCCTACAGCGAAATTTTCAGCAGGCGAGTTCACCTGCTATACTGATTTCACAGCATGTTTTAATGGAATTTATCAATCAAATGGAACGATCGTATCTATCGATTACATATGTTATTCCAGAACGCCAAGGAATCCGCATTATTGTTTATGTATTTTATAGCAACACGTAATGATCGTGACCTATATATTGCGCTACATACCCCAGTTGTCCAGATGACATTCAAGACGTATCAATTAATTCTAGTTTAATGAAAGCATCACGAATAAACATTATACAGTTACTTGGTTTACAAGAGATCATACCGCATTATGCCACAAATTTTAGATATCTTCCTAAACTAAAATATTAGGTGTCTCATGTATGAAATAATATATTGGGAAGTCATAATTCACATCCTATTAATAAGGAGTATCACTTCAATATTATAAACACGCCGTTCTATTGAACGCATAATCCTAGGTCAATAACATATGACGGAAATATAATTGTTCAGATAAATTAACAGAAGTTACTGACTTCACCGATTATCCTAGCGTTTACACAGCAAATTTAATTATGTTCTGCTGACGTTATTTAAAATGAAATAGAAATAATAATAATATAAAAGAAACATACTTTTTCATTGCAGATTCTCACTATTGTACTTGAACTTTATTGAATGTGTCAAATGTGTTTTCGTAGGATTTCCTTGAATAAACTTCTTCTTTACCATACTAATGACACATTACGTATTATCCTGTCACATTGCATATTTTATTGTTTTCTTAATATATTGTTTTTCTTCATTCCTCATCGAGGTACTACACGGTAAATTGTTGTCTTTTCCTATTTCTTAACTTTTGTCAGTGCATTGTATTTTGGTCTTTTTAATATTTTTACTTCCTTGTGTAATTGTAATCTCTTTTTCATTTTATATTGGCTCCTTATTACACATTTTATGGTACATTTTTCCATGTATCTTTTATCATGTCTATTCTGGTGCATTGTCAATGTACCTTACAGTTTATTAATTATTATACATTTTATTGTATTATTTTTTTTGAATTTCACAATATGTACTGCAATGAACATTGTTTTCATTGCCTTTTTGTAATTTATCAACTTACCAATGTATTGTAATTTTTTAATCTACCTAAACAATGTAATTTTTGATTTTTAATATTTTTCTTTCTTTTTCCTCGTATACTTATCATTTTCTTTTTACTCGCCTCGAGGACGCGGTTAATTAACAAGGAGGTATTATCAAGATATCAATTTTAAAAGAAAGAAACAATAACAGTAACTTGGATAGAATATATTGCAATTTATAAGTTATTGAAAGGCAAACCCTCCAAATTTAAGAGAGTGCTATGATATTGATTTGGACTGTAAGAGAAGCATGGCCCAATCAATAATTCATATCCTGAATATAATAGGACATTAAAATGAATTCAGATTAAACATTATCCTTGTTTCCGCAGCTTCATTTGGTAATGGAAAAAAACCTGCTTTAATTAATTGATAAGCCGGTTCAAAAGTTCACCATCGGATAGAGGCCGTGATTGGCGTGCTATCTCGCGGTTCGGTCAATAAAACCTTATTAAAGTGCGTTGTGATGCTGTGAACAAAGTAATTGAAAATCAGTCTAGAGAATCAATTGAGTTAAAAGTTTGGAATGTGAATGAATACTTACAATTAAGGGAGGTTATAGACAATGTATGATTCAGAAGGTCATTCACTTAGGAAAAATACTGACAACGCTTTCTCTCTAAAACTTGACATAAAGTTAAAGCTGTCCTTGACTAGCACGCAAGAAACACGCGTGATATTTTAGAACATAGGCATAATTCATTAGACAGAGCCTCTGTCCTTGGATGAAAACACTGATGATTAGGCAGCTTCCAGAATATAAAAAAGGCTTTGAGCTGCTTTGGTCTCAGTACGATTTCAGGATCAGAGAGTGTCGTGTCTATTTCTTACAGGTAAGAAAATTATGCTTTATACCCGCTTTTAAAAGTTTAAGATTTTATAGTAAGTTGTAATATCCTTCTGAATTATTTTATTTCATCAATATAATGTAATAGTGAGTTCTCTTTTCTAATATGAAATAATTTACTGATTTAATATTTTACTGAATTGATGTTCATTGTATATATATAATGTAATATTATTGGGTTTCCTTCTTCCACAATCATAATGTAATGAAATATTTAACAGCTTCGATGTTCATTAGTATTTGTTTGAAATAATTACTAGCTTCATGTTATAATTTAATAGAGAATAAATATATATTCTTTAAATAATAAGTATAAAACTCACAGATCTTTTTCATGTCGTTACCTTACATTAAATAAAATAAAATACATTTATTACAGTTGCTGAATTTCAGGCTCTTTGAATATTTAAATCCCTTGTATTCAAAAATGCAGTAAAATGAATGGACAAATGAAATAATAGATTGTGGAAGAACTATTTAATAAGTATTGTAATATGTATTGTATGTATTTTCAACATAAATGAATTTACATGTTGTATCTTTAGAATATATATATATATATATATATATATATATATATATATATATATATATATATTATATATATATATATATATATATATATATATATATATATATATATATATATATATATATATATATATATATAAATAAAGTGCGATTTTAGGATCAGAGAGTATCGTGTCTATTTCGTACAGATTCTTGGTACCTTCTCGTAGCCAAAGCTTTCCCACAAAAAGATGTAACCGTATGTACACCATCATAAGTGACACCTTATTCTTAAGAATGCCGAACTTTCTTCCTTCTCGTAACTAGGCACGAGAAGACGGTTATGATGGAAAACGTCTAAACAGCAACAACACCAGACTTTTCTCTTCATAATAAATGTGGCATAGAATCCTTTCACATCATAATAAATGTAAAGACACTTTCAAAAAATTATTCAGCCAACTCAGATAGCTTTGCAAATTGGTATTCATGTGACTTTTAAACCAGGCGAGTGATCTCAAGCCCACTATGGCCTCTTTGATATGGTTTTTAATTTAGACTTATAATAGGTTCAGTGTAACAAATATGGTTACAAGTACAGAAGGTGGAAGGTGTATATCTATTTTGATTCACATAAAAATCTGAGTTATAGAGCAATTAGTAATTTTACAATTATGCACTTTAGGTGTAGTTTCAAAATTTTGAAAATAATGTAGGTAATGAAAATACTAAAATCCATTTACTTAGATACTTTTTTAAAAAATTATAAATGATCAACATTCTACCTTTATTCTTGTATAATCAAGAGAATACAGATGAAAGTCTTGAACTCCCTGCAAAGAGCGAATGAACAAAATCAGGCGTACCTTCCCCAGCATTAGTTGATGATAGTTTGGTGAGAAACTTTATTGCTATTTAATAAATTCTGAGAAAGTGATTCACATTCTTACAATTAAAGCTGATTTCCTTTTCAGTGTCTATTCATTCTACATGCTCTGAATAAGAAAAAATCATTACTGTTGTAAAACTTTACTAAAAATATATGACAAAAAAGAATAAGAGCACTCTTAGCACCTGACCATTGCTATGTACTTGTAAAATATTGATTTGTTTGTTAGTTTTATTTTTTTAATTTTAATTCCATTACATGCTATCATAAGGTAACTTTGTTTATTGGATTTGATATTGACCAGAATTTCAGTTCATTTCTGTTTGACCTGAGAAATAGAAACACTGTATCTAGTTGCTGACCTTGATTCAGAACCAGGAAGGGTTCTGGTAAACAACTATTTTTTAAAAAAATTCATTCCCAGAGTAAGATCCATTGATTTCAATTAAGGCCATACTGGGATTAGGTGACATTAGGCATGTGAAAACTTATATTTTGTTATGGAAGAGTGATGTTGTAGTAAGAGAACAGGATATTTCTGTCTCAAAGACCCCTTCCCCCTCCAAAACCTGTCTATGCAGACATTTTCTACAGCAGCTTTGTTTAGCTCAAAATAATGACTTTTACATGATAATTATTTTTCTGACAAAATATGTTTTGTCAGGGCAGGGTGTCAGGAGATAGGAACACTCATTTACTATTACTACTGTTGTCAATTTATTTACCAATGTTATATAAAATTATATTACAAAGTGGATACATTATATAATATGGATTACTAAAGAAAGCCAATAAGAAATGTTGGATTTAATCTAACAGATTTTTTATGATTTAATTTCATTAAGTCAGCTTAGATATTAGGATAAAACCTAGTATAATAAGCGATTGTATTAAAAATGTTGCTCGTCATTTGTCGAGCAAGTACTGATCAGTATGGTTGTTTGATAACAAAAACGCTGAGCGAATAACGGGCTGGACAACTGATCCAATGTTATTCATCGATAACATGGTTGATATTTTTTTGACGGTGATATTTCTAGTTGAAGATGATGACTGCTGTTACTACTATAAAAACAAACAGTAGCGTCATACGCGGTCACTATTCTATCGGGGTCCTTTCTGCCGTTTTTTTTTCCTTTCATGAGTCCCTTTATTGATGCCTTTCTTATGGTGGATATGGAGCACCTCATGAGGCTTTTCTTTGGCTGACATTCTTTCTGAACTTCTCTGTAAGGTACCCTTCAAATAAAGTTGAGAGCTCATGCGCTACTCTTTATTTTAAAGGGCTCTCGCATAGACACCAAATCCAGCGAATCGCTAAACGAAACGAAACTTTTAAGACTCAGGGGGCTGTCTAGGATTTTGATTACATGCGCACTCCCCCTAATATCAATCCCCGGAGGTAAGGGCAATATAGCACCTACTACGTTGTTGGATATGGTGGAAAGTGTACATAAATTTGTTTAGGGGTTTTGGAGCCCTCACTATTTACGAAATTGGCAGAATGCCCGCTGTCGACAATGTGTCAGTCGCAGGAATTGAATCCGAGGCCAATAACACATTATAACGCTGCATCACTTTCCAATTCTTACAATTATATGCTTGAAAATTTTTATTACTGTACAAGCTTTATGTGAATTTGAAATAAATCTCGCGCACGTTTTAAAAATGTGGATCTAAAATAAATCTACGCACATTTATAAACTATTATGCTGAGTAAAGTTTAGTGTTAGTCTAGATTTTATTCGAGAAATTGTTTTCCCTAAATAGACTCTAGTGTGTGGAACTAAAATAATTCTGCCGGATGTTTTGTTGTATATTGTATAGCTGGAAATCAATAACTTACTGGAATTTGAACGGCTATATAACACTACTAGGAATATGCTTAAGATTATGTATAGGAGAGTTAAAAAGTGTAAGATATCATTTTCTGTTACAAATTATGTTTCATTGACACACTGACACCGATAATTAAGTTACTGAATCGACACACATAAAAATAGATCGTGATGTGGTCATGGTAATGTTACGTAATATAACTGCTTAATTTCTTTACGAGTTACCTCTCGTAACAATACAATGATTTTATATATATATATATATATATATATATATATATATATATATATATATATATATATATATATATAGATATAGATATAGATATATATATATATATATATATATATATATATATATATATATATATATATATAGATATATATATATATATATATATATATATATATATAGATATATATATATATATATATATATATATATATATAAATATATATATATATATATATATATATCACCCTTACTTTAAAATAAAGAAATGCTAAGATTTTAAATTTTTTTAAACCAATTTTTTTGTTAGATTATTTTTGAAGTTCACACAAAATTTCATACCCTATCATCACCATTCTGTTTTTTATAATTATATTCATACCTGCCCTCATCTGCAGAATATCTGTTAACATATATGTCAATAATACGAAACTCGCGCTTTAAGTCGTCATATCGTATTTTTCGCCTCGCAAAAAAGATCGTATCTGATCAAGTCCTTTTTTTATAAGTGCATGCAATTTTTTAGTCATTAGTCGAGGCTCAATTTTTTTACACGCAGTTGCAAGAGAAACATCAACACCAGATATTGTTAACAAAAACGGATTTAATGATGCTCCACTTGAAATTATACCAGAGCTAGTCAGCAGCAGTCTTGAATATGATATTACTCGAAGTATTTTGCTATAATATTTGTAACATTGTTTTGCGAACCAAAGTTTCTATATGATAATATATGTTATATTGTATTAGAGCGACAATATCCGGTTTTAAAATTTCTTCTGAAATATGATTGAAATTGATGATCTGTTTTTCATGATACAATATGTGTTTACAATTTTGATACAATATTAAAAAATCATAGTAACAGTAACTAAATCAAGAAACTCATGGAACTTATCATTGTTAGGATCAGCTATAAATCTCTATACTTGTCATAAACATCTGACAATGTAGCCTCATTATCTGCCAATACCTTTTTAACCTACTGTAGGAATCAAACATGTTTTCTACTTTACTCTCATTTAAATCTGTCTTATTTATCAAATTACCGTATTATCTCATCAATAAACCCTAGTATGGAGCTTATTTGATTCAATGTAAAAGTTTTGAGGACAAGATGTCTGATAATCGTGTAAGCGGTTTGAAATTTTATTATCATTACTTTTCGGAGACTATCTTGTTCAACTGTGAGAAGACCGATAACATAAGCTATTTTTAGCATTAATTTTTCGTATGGTTGTGTGAGTATTTTCTCAACTTCAGTGTAATAATTTCGTAATGACGATTGTCTAGAGATTTGGAGTGATGGAAGTAGAATGTCGTCTTCTTCACTTATGTCGTAATAGAATCAATCTTTTCTTCTAACTTTATACTTCTTTTTATAGAGAACTTTTCTCGCTCAATATAATTAATGTTATCAATTTCCATGTTAAAAATTCTTTATCTCAAGAGATTTATTGATAACAATCGGATCGGATTCTGGTTTTTACGTATAATTGGTAAAACAGCATTTAAATTGACTTTAACAATTAAATCTGTATCAACTGTCATGCTAACGATTTTGACTAGAGTTTTCCTTGTTGTAATAGTAACGATTTTGACTAGAGTTTCCTTATCTTTGTAATACTAACGATTTTGACTAGTTTCCTTGTCGTTGTAATAGTAACGATTTTGACTAGAGTTTCCTTGTCGTTGTAATAGTAACGATTTTGACTAGAGTTTCCTTGTCGTTGTAATAGTAACGATTTTGACTAGAGTTTCCTTGTCGTTGTAATAGTAACGATTTTGACTAGAGTTTCCTTGTCGTTGTAATAGTAACGATTTTGACTAGAGTTTCCTTGTCGTTGTAATAGTAACGATTTTGATTAGAGTTTCCTTGTCGTTGTAATAGTAACGATTTTGACTAGAGTTTCTTTGTCGTTGTAATAGTAACGATTTTGACTAGAGTTTCCTTGTCGTTGTAATAGGAAAGATTTTGATTAGAGTTTCCTTGTCGTTGTAATAGTAACGATTTTTACTAGAGTTTCCTTGTCGTTGTAATAGTAACGATTTTGACTAGAGTTTCCTTGTCGTTGTAATAGTAACGATTTTGACTAGAGTTTCCTTGTCGTTGTAATAGTAACGATTTTGACTAGAGTTTCCTTGTCGTTGTAATAGTAACGATTTTGATTAAAGTTTCCTTGTCGTTGTAATAGTAACGATTTTGACTAGAGTTTCCTTGTCGTTGTAATAGTAACAATTTTGACTAGAGTTTCCTTGTCGTTGTAATAGGAACGATTTTGACTAGAGTTTCCTTGTCGTTGTAATAGTAACGATTTTGACTAGAGTTTCCTTGTCGTTGTAATAGTAACGATTTTGACTAGAGTTTCCTTGTCGTTGTAATAGTAACGATTTTGACTAGAGTTTTCTTGTCGTTGTAATAGTAACGAGTTTGACTAGAGTTTCCTTGTCGTTGTAATAGTAACGAGTTTGACTAGAGTTTCCTTGTCGTTGTAACACATGCCGAGATTGTCAAGATTATTATGATTATTGTTTACTCGTCTTTCCTCCTGCCCTCGTCCACCACAAGCTTTTGCTCTTATTGGATCTAAATGAATTATGTATCAATATCTTCCCTATCAAGCAACGGCAATATTTTTAAGCAGGATTTGAACTTGTTTGTCTTCTAGACAATCATCAGGATGACAGTATATGCTTATAATATCAAAGTTTTCTATTGATTCTTTTATTTTGGCGCTCATATATAAATAACACGAACAAAATTAATTTTCATTCCTGATAATTTCCTTTCTGGGTTATTTATCAAATCAAAATTTAGCCCTAACATGTTATTGATTTTATGTATCGCTTGTTCTTTAGAACTAATGTTTGATAGAATAAATAATCTGGGCTAAAAAATATTATTATAAAATTATCTTCCAACGATTACAGTTGGTGATCCTAACATCTGTTTTACGTTAGATTAAATTTGATAACAATGATCATACCTGATCATCGAGTGTGTATATTTGAAATGATATCAATCCTGGAAACGAATCTTCAGCAGATAGGACATACATTTGAAAATACAAGTACATGCGAACGATATTTTATTTTGAATTGTAAAGTATTGTATTGTTGCGATATATGCAGCTGTTGCACTAAATAACATTGACCAGATGACATTATTGTTTGATCCTTCCAATAACCAATTATAAATTCGACCAAACCTAGAGTTCAATCGGTTGCATAAATGAAATTGTCAAATAGTGACTGCAACATAACAGTTTATTCTGATCCATTAATCTTATTTTCGCTTTAGTAGTCCATTCGTGCTGTCAGAGAAGGCTTAAAAGGATAATTTTAAGGGTGATGTGTCAATGCACTTGCCTCAAACCCAACTCGGTTGTCAGTTACCTTAAAAAGTGTTGCAATACACCCAACATTATTTTTAGTTCGTTTCACACCACTAGATACACTATCGACGTATGTCTTATTTGTTAGATCGTTAGGATTAACTGGAACGTAAGTCGTAGTTATATTGTTGGCTCTTATATTTATATTACCCGACATCGGTCCACCAGATTTTTTTAAATATTGGGCAAGTGATCCTTTTAACTGTGCATAACAGATAACTTATGTATCATCTGCTGGTGGTAAATTTATTGGTAATCCAGTTATTTTTGAGTTATTGCTCATTACAAGCTTGCCTATCATCCTATCACCGACCTTATTAACTTTGTTATCCTCGACGGATTTTAACTGTGCATAGCTCACAGCTGCTTGTGTAGTATCAACGTTTAGTGGCGTATATACGGTCTCCAACCCAATAATTCTATTATTGGACATATTCATATTACCTGTGACCATTCCAACTGTTTTGTCAAGTTCGTTATTATCCACCTATTTCAAGTGAAGATAACTTACGCTTGGGTTTGATTTAAGTTTGCCGGTGGATATGCTATCTCCAAATTTATATATTTTAACGACATGTCCAGGGTACCGGTTAAAACTCCTCCTATCAATGATTGTTTGTTATGATCAATCGTTTTCAGCTGTGACCAACTTACCGTTTGAGTGAGATCGACACTTGGTGGCGGATACTTTTCTTCTAGTCATAGTACCCAGTGATTAGACATAAGAAAATTACTGTCATTGTGTCGTCGGTTTTTTGATTAATGATGACGTATCGATTATTATTGGTTCGTCGGGGAAAACGGATCCTGTAAGTGATGTTCCAAACTGTGTAAAACTCATATTATGTAAAATATGCAATATATAATTATGGCGAAGTCAACGATATTAAATTTTGACACCGAGTGATTAATCAAACATTAACATAATAACGAACTTCCAGATTGTCATTATCTTTCTGTCTTCGGAATAATTAGAAAAAATGAAAGCATATGATTTATAAGAATTAAGAATTATTGCTGAAAATTTACTTAAAAGAGCAATATGGTACAGAGATAAACCAGGTGGTTATGGTAAAGGCTAGAATTTTAAAAGACTGATTGCTTAAAGTGATGACAAACGAGATAAAAATGACTAGATGAAATAACTGGATCTGGAGATAAAGTTTCTGCATCCGCCTCTGAAATAGTTGACCGACTTATGTTGTTGATATCATCAAAAAACACCTGGTGATTAAAGTACAGAAATGGACAACGATATTGTTGATATATTAGATCATCTTAGATCGAGCAGATAGCTAACATCATCCGAGTACGAAATTTTACACAGCGATCTAATCTTATAATATTGTTATAATGTACCTAACATCAACAACACTATTAATTGATTCGTCAAAAACAACAATAGACAGCGCGAATGTTTCTGTTTATTATAATCCACCAACATAACTAGATCCAAATAAACAATACGAAATTCGATTAATTTCTGAAACGATATGGCATTCTATGGTAAATGTAAAAACAAACGACAATGATGACTTTACATTTAATCATTTCGCCTGGGGTGAAAACTCCGGGTTAATAGTCAAAATACCTCAAGCAGTATATAATGTAACTGATCTTAACAAAACAATTAAAGAACTAATACACTACTAGCTAGTATGACATTAGAAATAATTTCATGATCCAATTTTCACTAGAGACTAGTATTGAATCATTGATAGGATTTAATCATCGACAATATGGCAGTGTTGAAGAACAAGGTATATCGTATGATGGAGATTTACCTGTTAAAATAACAGAAGTAAATACAATTTTAAGCAATGTTCTATTGCACAAGGATCTTATTCGGCATTAGGGAACCAAGGTCAAATTATATAGTCTTTCACTAGGATCTCTGATGTAAATTACTCCTAGGCAATTGGTATACTATCCAAATAATCTTGAAAATCAAATAACGAGTATAACAAAGCAACTAACAGATCAATCTGGGTGGCAAATAGATTTTAACAATAAAAATTGTCAAGTATAACACCTACGCACAACAGTATAGCTGTTGTACGATCAATTTTGTAAAACTATATTTTATAACAAAATGAGACGAAGAAATATTTATAAAAGAAAAATGGTAGCTGGAACTTTTGGAAATATATTTACAACAGAGAATATACCAGGAATTGTGCGTAAAGTAGTACCAATGGCACTTGACACAGGTAAAGCGTTTGCGACAGGTGCACACATTTGAGCAGGAACAGCAGTAGGACAAAAGATCGCTGATAAGATGAGAGGCAGCAACCCTTCAACATCGGAAATAGAACAGACAATATTAGACATTGCACTGACAAAAGAGTTATGATAGCTACCACAAAAAATACTGTCGCTGGGTGGTGAAGAAATAGTTCGTAAACTTGTAAAGAAAACAGCGCCAGTGACTCGATTTTAGTTGATGACGACGTTGTTGTTGCAAGTTTGTGTGGCTATTATTAAATAATGTCAGTTAAAAATTATCTTGATCTTGCTGAAGAACATGATACTGACGACACTGTAACATAATTTGAGTACGTTCAGTATATCGATGAAAGCTCAAATGAATCATATAAAGCTGGTGTATGAGATGAGGATGTGTTTCTAGTGTAGCACAAGGTGGTTGTAGAAGTACGTGGTAAAGTGTTAACAGCACTTGGCGGAGATATTGCAGCTGGTGCACAAATTGCATTTGTCAATAAAGGTTGGAGGTTGTTTAGAAGTGCTAAATACCAACTAGCTAATCAAACTGTGGAAAATATCTCAGTGCACTTGCCTATAGCAAGTACAATACCTAACATTATTTCATTTAGCTATGAGTACTCTATATCAGTTGCCACAAATATAATGTGGTTTAAAGGTACCTCATTCAGGACAGCTGTTTGAAGCAAATTCCGTGGTGGTGCTGGCGTTCCAATCGCCAACCCAGCTGCTCATGATGCAGCTTCGATAAAAAAAACTCAATAAGATCAGCGGTCACAAATATACGATGACAGCAATATAACGAAAGATGCTGAAAGAAAAGCATTTTCCGCAAAATCTAAACAAAAAACGATGCTTCCGTTGTGAACGATATTTGGATTTTGTCGCAATCACAACAAGGGTTTTCTTGTACTACAGCATACTCTTATTTTGGATCTGGCGGAACAAAACGATTGTATGATTCATGCCAATGGAATAGCTGAAGGACCGTTTGCTATCACAAGATCAGAGCTGTGGATGCCATGAGTCGTTCCATCAACGAGAAGATGATGGAACCGAGTCGACGTTTACCACGTAGACAAAAAATATATATTTCCAGCAGAACAAAATTTATCAAACAGCAATTCGTAACACAGGTAATTACACGTAGCATGTTTCTACTACGTACAGAGAACAATTACTGCGACACTTTGTTATATTTCAATGAGGACGCATTGTAGTGATCAAGAAATGAACAATTCCATATATGAAATCATCGCTGTCAGGGGAATCTTTCTTAGGATAAATTTGAAACATTATCACGAACAAGCAATGGAATGTAACGTTGTTGACGATGAAACAAGAAACGTTACATGAGCTTACAAGCAATGCAACAATATCAGGACGCTGACAATGGAAGCCGAATATATCGAAGAATTTAGTTCGCTATACCCAACGTTTTGCTTCTACGTATCAAAACAATCCAAACGATCTATATGATCTACTGCTGATAATGAAGTTGCTTGGACACTTGGTGCTGGTCCAGCTTAACAGCATAACGTATAAGCGCTAGTTGTCAGTGATAGATTGTTGACGATTAATGCAACCAAAGGAATAATGACTGTACAATTATGAGTATTGTATGACAAACGAGTATTAAATAATGAAAACCGAGTACAGAACAAGAGAATTATACATAACGCCAGGTCAAGTTGAAAATTACAAGTGGCAGTTGCTAAACGCCATTCTGTTTTTTTTTTAATGTCCGGCGACTTCAAATAAAACAGCGGTACAATTAATGTTAACGCAACAACAAATCGATAAACTTGATAGCAAATAGATCTCAGAAATACCGTTTGTTTTTAAACTATCTATTGCGCAAATAACCACAATGTCAAAACATGGCGGCTTTCATGGACCAGCAATTTCTGTGATAGCTAGCGCAATACAAAATACACATGTACTATGATCACATGGACTATGGGCTGCGTCAGGGGCAATTGAATAGCGGTATCAGGAGACGGAATTGATGAAGGCGGTATCAAACAGATGTATCGGTCACCAAGATAGTTTTATGTAACAATAAATAATATAATGCCAGTTGAAAAAAATCGTCATGAACCAATAAAAAAAACCAAGAAAACAAAACGTTAGCGGACACCAAGAAAACCAAAACAATGGAGAATTATTCCTTTCGCTCCACTTTTAGCTGGGTTAGCAGGCAGTCTAATGCAAAATCTGTTAAAGATAGGACGTGGAATGACTCTACCAGGCACCAAACGTCGTTTGCAACGAAGTCATCGTTGCCGTTGAGCAATTTTGATATAATTTAAAAATTTAATGACAATGTCGGATTTTGCTTTGTGTATTCTAAGGACGAACTAGATAATATGCCAGCAGGTGGTAAAAGTCCTTATCCACAAAAATGTAACTCTTTCCTGATATAACAGAATTTTCGTTGCTATGGAACTGAAAAGGGTTAAATAGTAATCGCTTAAAACTACCTTTAAATTTTCTTTTACCCTATTATTTTCTCTGTGCTAATTTCTAGATTACTCGATCTGAATATTTTGGCATCGCAAATGTTATTGCGTCTAAGAAAACGTTTTATTATTTAATATGTTGTATTTTTGCAGTATTCAATGAAAGTGTCAGGTGTTCCATCATCCAGTCGCAAATTTATTCCTCTTTGAAAGTTTGAAGATGTCAGAATCAACTTCATAAAACGACTAGAACTTTCTTTTTGATTATTTGAACAATAAGCAGCAAACGTCTTAAAAGGTCTATGTGAGGAAAAATTGGGTCGGTTTAAAAGAAATCTTCTCGTGAAGATTCGGGTTCTTGTATACATAAATCTTTACCTTTTGTTTCTTGTATTGAAAATTCAGATACGCATCAGTGACAGGGAGACAGTTCCGGATAAAGTTAGTGTGGGGCCCTAAATAAAAAACCCACTTAAATATTAAAACGCTTAAATGTTTAACTTTGAAAGTAATTATATTTTTTTCATTTGCTATACAGTCAGATAATACGACAAATACTTCTGAAATTTCAGTACTTATAGTATTATATTATTAACATGCAGGTAATTGATAGCTTAAAAGCATTTAGTACTGGACCCTTGAAAGTGCGAGGCTCATAACATATGCTACGTTTACTACTAGGATAATCCGGCAATGAAGAGAAATATGTTGTACAATGAGCCATTGACCATCATCGAGTACATATGTAACCACAAACAACCTAGTTTTCAGGTGTATCGTTTTTTTTCGAACACGGATTTGTGGTATCAAAGAATCTGCAACACTTAGCAACAAAAATAAAAAATGATATTAATAGGGTGTCAATACTCACGTATCCAATGTCCATAATCCATGACGATGGTTGTATATAACAGAAGAGTGAACGCCATTATTTATTGTCAACTGTGAGGTTTCTCTGTGATTGTGATATTTTAAATTTTTTAATGCAAACAATAGTTTCCAACTTGTTATCTTGCTTTTCTTCCTCAATGGCTTCTGATGCTGGAACAGTGTAACTGGAATCATGATAGTATGTGGTAGATCATAAGGATAAAGTGTCTTTGATGATATCAAAATTTCGATGAATCATGCATTTTTCTAAACATTTCCTTGAGGACCGCATATTTATCTCTAGTCTTAACTTTGATATCATTTACTGCATACTTTTGTTGTTTCTTGAATGATGAATATTTTATTGTGTCAAATACATTGTAGATGAGATATGGATACAGACCTAATCCCTTTTAATATCATTGGGTAATCCTCTGCAAATATTACAGATTTGTCTCAACAATGCCCGCATCTCCTTTTACTTTTATTATCAATGACATACCAACAATATACGGCATGTTAGGTTCTAGTCTAGAAATATATACCAACTGGGTATCGTTAAATTTACCTGTGCATGGTACATGATTATTAGAGTTATCAATATGGTTTAAGTTGTCTGCTTGGATTAATATATTTTTCTGGTATTCCGGTAATAAAACAAAACATTGCTGTGTGGATTCCTCTTACAATTATAGTGATAAACCTATTCATTCATTCTGCATTGGACTGAAGGTTGTAAATACTTGTTTCATCTGGTTTTATTGACACTCATTAAAATGTTAGGTAACTTGTCCTCTCTCTTGCTTAGTACTCTTTTTCTAAGAGATTGTTGCATACAAATCTTTAGTCTTTCTTACTTTATCATTATAGGCATTTTCTTTTGACATCCTCATGTCTCCAGCTACCATTTGCTTTTATTTTCCGTCTCCATCTATATCGAATAGTTCAAACAATTAATCCAGCGTCACTGGATGAAATATCCCAAATGCTGATAATGCAACTAGAAGAGTTTAACAATGATACAAAATATTGTCACAATGTTCCGCATGTATCTGAAATAAAAATACTTTATATATTGAACACATTCTTGACATTGTATCTGCAGTCTTCAAGAATTTAAAAGGGGCCCCGAGTGGCCGAGTGGTCTAAAGCGCTGTCCGTTACGGATCACTGCCATCTCACCTCTGTCTGCGTGGGTTCGAGTCTAGGATTCGGCGAATGTGGATATGTGAGAAAGCTTGCCAGTAGCTTCTGGTGGGTCGGTGGTTCTTTCCGGTGATTTCCCGGTTTCTTCCTCCACCATTAATACTGGCCGCCATGAATAGCCTATCGTGTGCTGAAAAATGGCGTTAAGCTCAACAACAAGAATTTAAACTCTTTCCAACCAAAAGATTTAGGTATTTTGTTCTTAACAATATTTATCTGTACATTATATAATTTGCCTACGTTTTTGGCAACAGTTTCACTAGTCTATATTAACCTTCAATTTATTGTCTTTAATGGGTAAGTAATGTTCTTGTTCGACTAAGGAAACTGAATGAGATGGTATCTGAAATAACATTGGTGCAAGCAGATTTTAACTCTTCCTCGTAAGGGACCGACCTCTAACCCGTCTTTCTGATACGATACCGACCGGCAAGACATGTCTTAACGGTACACTTACCTGACCGAACCTAGTTTGCATTTGATAATAACCAGTATATATATATATATATATATATATATATATATATATATATATATATATATATATATATATATATATATATATATATATATATAAAGAGCACATTTAAATGAACTCTGTTCCATCTCCTTAGTGGGCATATATATATATATATATATATATATATATATATATATATATATATATATATATATATATATATATATATATATATATATATATATATATATGCCCACTAAGGAGATGGAACAGAGTTCATTTAAATGTGCTCTTTTTATATTTTCCACCGCACAGAGACTCTGGATAGGAATGTAGTTACACGTTAACTTCAGTCTATATTAATAATTTATTGTATGGCTTATGCTACATCATTTACTGATGTAAAAATCATTAGTGTGCTATTTCAAATTTGTCTTTAATTATTAATAATTTTAGGCCCAAAATTGATTTTCTCTCTTTATGGAATCAGTTCAAACATGAATAACATTATCTTTGCAACGCTAGTGTTGTTGCTTGCTTCCCACAGTTAACTGCATTAAGTATTGCTTCGACGTTTTACGGGAATGTGGTGTACATAATAAATGTGGGCCATATTTTTCGACGATTTTGAGATTAGTGAGATTTATATAAAAACAATTTTACCATATGCTTTACAGATTTTACATGTGCTACATTTATATTTTATATTTTTATAGACATTTTACAAAAATTTAGCATCTCTACCTTGTACATATTCTTTTATTGTGCTTCACGTTTGAAATTATTTGGAACGGAGTTTCTTCCAACAAATTTGTGCAATTCTTCATTTTGACAGTTTTGGAATTTAACCCACATTTTGGTGTAAGGTTTATTTTAATTTATCTTGTCATCTAAATATCTCAAACTTTCTGTCGTCATGTAATAATGTTGTCCCTAAATAGTGTTATGGTAAGGATATGGGGTGTTAAATGTTACAGAATATTTAATGGATGGACAAGTGCCGGGCAACAATGAGGTGAAAAAAGTATATATCATCTTGTACATCCTATTCATCAGATAAATCGACTGTTAATATTCAAACTTTATGCCCTCAAATACAATAACTAGTACAGAAAACAAAAAAAAAAAAACGAAAATTTTTAATATTCCTTGTGATACATCAGAAAAGTACCCGCACATCTATACCAAATAATTAATAATTACACTTTAGGTAGTCGGCTTAGGTGGCACTCACCAGTTATTATGTACTTTTGAGAGATTGATGTACGTGAGGTGAAGTTGTTTACATTAAACATACAGAGTGGAGAGAATGTTGGCATACCTATATGCTCCTTTCATGTAATGTGGCTGAAATATCACTAGATATTGTACTTTTGGAAATTTTAAATGATCTTAGCACACCGCTAACTAACGTCTGCTCACTTGTGCTCCAAAACTCAATGTAAATTTGTCTAAAATACACTATCCTTGGCAGCTATTAAAATAGAGAAAATGAATTTTGCCAAACTAAACAAAAAAAAAACAGCTTTAAAAAGTACAATGAATGAATTACCAAATACATAAAATGTAAAAAAAAAGTTATCGGCTCTTTCTTACAATCAACTCTGAATGATCGGAAAGTGAAAATAAGCAAGTAGAACTAGCACTTTTTTGAAAGGTGGACACCTGGAGTAAGGCCAAGCTGTATACTCTATAACCAATATTACACCCATCAATCATACACCAAAATTACAGGAATTAAAGGTTCTTTGAACAATACCTAAGATATACAAAGTCTAGATGTAAACAACATGTAAGTTTCCAGCCACCCATACAATAGAAGAGTTGTTAGTCAAAGGTTTGCAGTCTTCACAATCATGCGTTAAATATTGGTTTAGAGATCAAAGGAAGCCCGCAGGGTGAACGGGGCGTGTTCTCACCCGCCACGTGGACCGACAGCGAGAAGTCCCCTACGTTTGATTGGGTCAGTCCACAGCGACATCCAATCGTAATTAAGATAGAGGGTGTGATTAAAACTCAGATCGGAATAATAGCTCAAACTCGCAATAAACTTATCATGAGACACCTAGCAAGATTAATAAGCAGTAGGTTTGTTACTCTGACGTGATGCAACTCGTAATTTGGCAGAAATCTTAGGACAAGAATTATAATAGAAGGAAAAGCTTTGTCAAGGTCAGTAAGTTACTTGCTCGATTTTTGCAAAACATTACGGCGTCATATTTGTAATCATTGGTAGTATGTATACATAATTACTGGGATTGTTTTCGTATGCAAATTACCTTTTAGTGTTTCATTTATACGAGTATTTGAGACTTGGATTTGAGTTTACGTAGAGAATTATGTAGACTGCTAGCTCGACAGAATTAATATTGTAATTCACTTTTAGGTTACTTCGCAGTAAACAATATCTTTAGTAATGCGTTATGTTAAAGCTTACACGTGTGAATTGGAGATTGGTAAAATGATTGAAGTATGTAGTTAAATAGATGTACGAATATATCAGAACATGGATATTTGAATATTTGTATATTTGGTAGGAGCTGAGATGTAAAGATATGCATCTGATTATTGGTTTGTGCAAAGGAATTATGAATATGTACTGATGGGAAGCAATTTATTGTTGTATGTATAAGAGTAATTTATACCGTGTTTTATTACGTTGTGTTATTATGTGGTGTTTTACCATACAATAATGTATGCATATTTCGGTGTGAATGAATGCTGGACCGGTGAAATTTAATAGCCATTAGCTGTGTAGTGTCAGATGTGAGCTTTGAGGAAATTATCGTACCATCCTTGTGTTTTCACAGGAAGCTTTTCGGGAGACAGAACTTCCGGTGCAAGTTTCGTAGTCCCGAGTCACCAAGAAGAATACCGAAGTGAGACTGGCAAAGCAGTCGGAGTCAAAGAAGGGTAGTCGACATAGAGAAGGATGATAGAAGATTGAGGAGGAGGAAACCAGTCTGGAGGAGCAAATAGAAGAGGAGGAGGAGAATGAACTTGGAGGAAGTCAGGGAAGAAGAGAGGGAATTAGTAGAAAAGAATACACAGATGATAGAACACAAGGACAGGTGGAAATCTCTCACACTACGAATAAAATGATGCGATAGGCTAATAAAGGGTCGAGCGGAAGCGGAAGAAATGTACTGGGGAAATTCGAATTATTGACCATTTAATTATTTTTAAATTGTTAATATTGAACACTTTTTGTATCATCTAACCGCCAGCACTGCTGACAGGGGGCTAGGAGCTGTACATCTAACTTTCACCAAATCAACTTCCAACCAAAATTGAGCCTGGGTGGGACTTCTGCGACAATTTAAATAAATATTGGATATATTGGAAGCACCTACCCCCAATTCCCCACAACCAAAACTCCACAGTGGGGGTAATCTTTTCTCTCTCTTTCTCTCTCTCTACATACATACACACACACACACACACACACACACACACACACACACACACACACACACATATATATATATATATATATATATATATATATATAGATATATATATATATATATATATATATATATATTCTTGTTCACAATGGCTTATAAAAACTACTTTTCTAAACTTTGCAGTTTCAGCTATTATTCTCTGGCTCATGTAAAGTAATAAATAGTTTACATTAGTTGATTAATTTTGTTTTGCACCAGCATAAGTTACCGCTGATTGTTATGTCATACTTTGCTTTTCATTTCGTTGCAATCAATACACTGCAAAGAAAACTGACCATCTTCATTCTACATTCAGAGTGATACTCTATTTAAAAGGTTAACTTTACAGGCAGCAAGGTTCCAAGACTGTTCAACACTGATCCATGGGGATTAATTAGTGAAGACATATTAGATGTGCAGTTGGGTTTCTTTTATAAATACTTCAGCTCTTTTATAGTCCCGTTTTAAGGAATTTTTTGATTACTTGTTTGAGTATTGGAACTCTGTCCAGTTGAAATATTCCTTAACCCGAAATAAGTAGCCAATTAATAGGAGAAAACGTCACGGAGTGAAGTGTTAGTGAGCTTCCATGATGATTTGGTTTACTTTTCATGTATTCAGCTGTGAGCCCCTTGAATGTCCCTGTCGTTCCAAAGTCCTTATTAAAATCTAATTTTGCAGGCGAAATGTGGCCTGAAACCATTATTCGACTGGTCTATGGAGATGTAGCACAAAAAAAACTCCCTATGTTGGGAAAGTGAGATGCTGACGGTACGGAAGAGTAAGTATGCAGCTGTGCGGTTGATAGTCAATTGGAACGTTGTGAGATATGTGGTCTTGCATTGGTTAGAGTAAAATTATTTATAGAATGGACAAGTTAGACTTTCTAATTTACAACAGCAGTTGTATGAAGGTCTTTGGAAATCTGGGGTAAACTTATGATGTCTAGCGGAATCTCGCCAGGATTGGCATCGCAAAAAACCCTGGCTTGTAACAGTATTATGGTTCACATGATAAGAAATGTAATAACCGATGCAGTCCTAGTGTATCATTTGCAATCATACAAATGTCACTCAAGTAGGATATACATACATGGCCACAATTTGTATTGAAAGTTGTACATAACTTACGGTGGATTATGAATAATACAGAATTCATGGAATGTATGCTAAGTGAATCATTCTGTATTCTGAATGCAACTAAAAAAATTTTAAACAAATGAAACAAGAAAATCGGTGCTACTGAGACACACTGATAACATGGTGTTAATATCTCAATATATTCCAAGGAAGACTATTCTTTCATGCTTGAAACAGATTTGTATAACTATATTAACATATTAATCTTTCTGTCAATCATGTCCAAAATTCAGCAACTTGAGTCTGCATTTCATCCAAAACCTAATACAATATAACAATTATGTCCATTTTTCCAAAAAACAATCAATCTGGTTTGAATTTAAAACTGTTTACATTTTGAAATTCCTCACAGGTTTTATCAGGAAAAAAACACATTGAATATGCATGTGCTTTTGGGAATCACTAGCCAAGAAAATACCCAAATGTTTGTAAGGAGTAACTTCGTGTGTATTTGTTTCAGCTGTTTACATACTTGATGGTTTGGTGCCTTTTTTGTGATATCAGCATTACTCCAGTCTTGCATGTATTAAATGTAACCAGTCAGGTCCGGAACCATTCCTGTATCTTTACAAATTAGCTGAGTTTAAAATTTCAAAATAGTTATTTTCTTTTAAACAGAAAAAAGAAAAGTTTAAATTAAAATCGATTGAAAATCAATACTTAAGATTCCTTCCTCTATTTCATCCTTTAGAATATTCTGTTTAGGTCATGTCACAGCAAACATCATTTAACCAGACATTTTCACATTTTGCAGTATCAAATTTCTTTGCTTTGAACACGTTATTAACTATATCATGCGGAAGATATTGGAGTTAAGTGTTGTACTCTACGACACACCGAAACAGATGAGAAAGGCTGGCATAGGCAGGTACCAAAGCGATAAAACTTGAATTAAGAACCCCACACTCTACCAACTAAGCTCACTCAGTGTAGCAATCTAGTTTTCGTCTTGACTATCATAATGGTTTTAAAATGTTTCCAGACTGGGTTTATGTTATATTCAGAATTGCAAAGTAGGATGCTAAAAAACAATACTTTAAAATTACAATAATAATCAATACTAGTAAAGAAAAAGATTGAACTGGCTCATATAAAAATAACTTTTTCTGCAACAAATCATATAACCAAATAATGGTAGTTGCAAGTACACTGTACTGATTACATAATATACTTCTAAATTATATCAAGTAACAAATATACATATAATAAAACTATTGCAAATATTGTCATAGGATGTGGATCTCAGTACGTGTATAATCTAAGCTAAAAAACTTGTTTTAGGAAATGTCAAATGGTTTTGTGTATCAGTGAAAGCCGATTTGCACAAATGTGCCAAGAATTCAAACGCGGCAATTTGGGAAAGCGGGAATATATTAATGTTGAAAAAAAAATACAATTATTTCTTGTCAGTATTTTTTATGCCACCACTGCGGTAGTAGAAAAAGCTATATTATTCTGCTTGTATCCAACAGAACATTTATCTGTCCTTATATCTGCACATTTGTATGGCCGTTCCAAATTCATTTTAGCACAATGGCAAAATAAAAAATATTTAACTAAGAATCATACAACTATATGCACTTTATCATGGTTATAAGTAAATAAACTCTTAGATTACCTGGATATTAGAGCATCTTTCAACTGCATGTATACATTTTTTTAATAAAGTTAAACGTTTTGATTTAAAAAATTCTTGCCTCTGTTAGCATCTCCTCTTGATATTACCTAACATTTAAACATAAGTTACCTACTTATTCTTAAATAATTTTAAACTCTTGGCTGGCAGTAAATTGCCCGAAAAACATCTCAAATGAGTTTATTATTATTATTATTATTATTATTATTATTATTATTATTATTATTATTATTATTATTATTATTATTATTATTATTATTATTATTATTATTTCACCTATATGCAGTAAATTATTTCTCAGTAGTAACAGCATAGACACTTTGAAGCCAATATGGTAAGTAATGATAATTTGTTGTAGTTGTTGTTGTTTGGCTTAACGCCATTTTTCAGCACACGATAGGCTATTCATGGCGGCCAGTATTAATGGTGGAGGAAGAAACCGGGAAATCACCGGAAAGAACCACCGACCCACGAGAACCTACTGGCAAGCTTTCTCACATATCCACATTCGCCGAATCCTAGACTCGAACACACACAGACAGAGGTGAGATGGCAGTGATCCGTAACGGACAGCGCTTTAGACCACTCGGGGCCCCCGATAATTTGTTGTAATACATTAGGATAATTAAGACTTGAATCTGTAGGATGGAGCAAATGTATTAGTCTGTGATAGATGAAGAACATGCTCCATTTTGTTACTGAAGTCGTATGACAGCTGTTCATACAGACTTACTGAGTAATTTGGTGATTTCGAGTCCATACCATGAGAGAGAGAGAGAGAGAGAGAGAGAGAGAGAGAGAGAGAGAGAGAGAGAGAGAGAGAGAGAGAGAGAGAGAGAGAGAGAGAGAGAGAGAGAGAGAGAGAGAGAGAGAGAGAGAGAGAATCAAATAATGTTTTCTGATTTGAAGACAAAAATACTAGACACCAAAATGTTACTGCTATATATAAGTTCATATAGTGTACTAACTAGTTATCAACGTGTTTAGAGAAAAGGGTCAGGATTATGTGATTAATCCAGTTTCACGTTTGTTTTTATTTGGTTCACCCTCTATACAAGATCATCAATGACCAGTTGCCTATGTTCATCAGTAGAGGCCTTTATCATTATATATGTTTGCATGTCCATCCTGAATTCCTTTTAGCTCAATGGCACAAAAAAACTAAAAAATTACAATCATATAACTTCGGACATGTTATAATGGACATAAATACAGCAACTGATTACAGTGTTAGCATATTATACAATTCTTCAGCAATAATTTTTTCATGTCATTTTAATTTTTGAATTTTTAACTTGTATACTTGGGACTTTTAGGATGAAATCCTTGCTAGAACAATTGGCAAAATTATTTGATTATTGTTGAACATTATTACATTATTATTATTACACAATTTACTTATTCTTAAATATATTATCTCCTTGTTGGCATTAAGATGCACGATAAAATAGCTGAAATGGAAATTATTGTTATTATTGTTATTATTATTATTATTATTATTATTATTATTATTATTATTATTATTATTATTATTATTATTATTATTATTCTTCGTATTTTTATTAATAATATAGATTCATCAATGTGTAACAAATAAGTATTTCAGTAGCAAATTCACAATCGTTTGTAAGCTTTCTTTGTCTGTTAGCTTTGATGATATTATATTGCACTGTTTTGTTGCAATAACTTTCCCAGCAATTATATAGTTTAATAATTTGTTTCTTCTCTAAAGCATTGGGATTTTATTAGGAATGGAACTAGTGTATTAGTTATCTAAAGACAAAAAATAAAGAGTGTACACTGAGTTGTTATTTTAAATATCAGACACCTATTAAAAACAGTTTAACTGAAGTAATTTGTTTGTATGTAGTGACATTTTACAGCACCTATGTGGCAATTTGTAGAAATGGTCAGGTACTGACCAGGTTTCGTATTATGTGCAAGTACCTGCCCAACTGGGTTTTAAAATAAAAATTTGATTTTACTGGGTTTGTCCCTCCACCCCTGCAGTGATAAAATATTTAAAAACTAAATAATAAAAATAACTATTTAGTTGACGAAAATAGTTTAGTGAGAGGAGAAACTTGACCTGTCGGGTACCTGGCAAGATTTCCCTACCTGTCCATCACTAGTAATTTGTTAAATGGGAGTAACGGTTTTAGGACATAACATAAAATTTAGCACTACTCGACACAGACCAGGTTGGATTATGTATAATATGTTGTATATTTTATGTCCATCTGTTAAATCTAGCTTGTTATTATTTCTTCTCTGAAACTACTTAGTCTACTGCCTTGAAATTTTACACAAATAATCACTCCATGGTCTAGTTCAGTGGTACCCAACCTTTTTATCGCCGCGGGCCGGTCAACGTTTGATAATTTTACCGCGGCCCGCTGATAGGGGGGCGTTGAATGTTTATATTTTAGATTGTTTTGATGTAATAACTTTAATTTAATTTTATTTAAACATGCCTTCACAACAAAATAGTTACAACAAAAAATGAATATAAAGTGATTTAACATTTTAACTCACTAGAACGCTAAATCAATGAGAACCCTAAACTTGTTTCTTTGCAACGAGACGGTTCTATCTGGGGGTAATAGGAGACAATGTGTGTTGCTTATGTCCAGTTTATTCCGTTGTTTTATTTTGGTTGCTGTCACTGCAGAAAACCCGCTTCACAAAGATAGGATGTCGGAAATGGCAATAGGGATTTAAGTGCTGTGGTGACAATCTCAGGGTATTTTAATCCAGAACACCGGTAGAGTTGTTGTCTCGAACATAGTTTTAAGGCCGCCGTCATTTACAATCTCTAGCAGTTAATCTTCTTCTTGCACAGACATCCTAGATCAGCCTGGTTTGTTGACAAATGGATCGCGGATCCTTTCATTACTAGTTCGTGGGTCTGTTGTGTTAGGAAGTAGCGCTCGAACTCTTTTAAAAGCAAAGACAGGCGATCGTGCACCATTCTGAGAGAATGAATGTTCAGGTTCAGTCTCGCCTAAAATCCCCGCCAATGTCTGAAACATATCCAAAATGCCTCTGTTCACGCGCCATCCCCACAACTCCAGTTTGGCTTTAAATGCAGCTATTATGTCTGAAAAATGGGAAAAGATTGTCATTATCCCCTGAAGGAACAGACTGAGTTCATTTTGCAGGCTGAATATGCCACACAGGTAAGCCAGTTTTGCAACCCATACCTTGTCACTGAAATGCGCTGCCAGAGTTGACTTCTTTTCTGAGAGGAATCTTTGCAATGGCTCTCGTAATTCAAATACTCTGCTTAGCGATTTTCCTCTGGATAACCATCTTATTTCTGTGGATAAGAGAAGGCATCTGTGCTCTGCGTCCATCTCCTCACAAAGCTGCTGAAACGGACACAAGTTAAAGACGTGTGCTTTGATGTAGTTAATAACTTTAATGACATCAATCAATACACTGTTAAATTCCGGTGACATTTTTCGGCTTGCCAGCATTTCCCTGTGAATGATACAATGCGTAGATTCACTCTTAAGTGCAACTTCCTTAATCCGGGCAGTTAAACCAGACAGTCTTCAAGTCATGGCAGCAGCTCTGTCTGTGCATATGCCGACACAAAAGGACCATTTTATTTGTCCTGATATAACCGTCCAGTGACATGAACAGTTCTGCTCCTGTGGTGTTGCTTGGCAAAGATAGAACACATAACAAAGCCTCATGCACATCCTCCTAATATTGATATCGCATATAAACGAGTAGTATTACCTTGTTGTCGATATATGTAGAATCGTCAACCTGGAGTGCGTACCACGGTGATGTATTAATCCTCTCCAACAATTGAGTCTCAATGTCTTCAGCTAGTCGCAGTGCTAGCCGACAAAGGCACATGTGCTATCTTTTCCACAGCAGCCTCTCCTAGAAGTTCACGGCAAATGTCTTTAGTGGAGGACAGGATCAATTTTTCACCGATAGTGAATGGCTTTTTAGCCTTATCAATACGGTTAGCCACCAAATATGAAGCTCTCAGTGCATTCTCCTTTATTGATGTCGTAGACCTCAAATACTTCTTCTGTCCTTCGTGTTCCCATTTCTTTCTTTCAAAATAAGCCAGGGGATTATCTTTTAATCCAAAGTGTTTGACGTTCGAGTGGCGAAGCAATTTTGAAGGTTTCATTACTTCATTAGAGAGCTGGTCGCATCAAACTATGCAGAGCAGGGTTGGTGTGTGTGAATTACCTGTCCCGATAAATCCATATTTCAAGCAGGACTCATGGTATTGTCTGCTAAAAGTTTTATGTTTCTTTGATGTTGAAGGCTTTTCCACTGTCTCTTCACTGGGCCTTTTTTTTTCCAAGGAAACTTTTTAAAGACGTCTGTTTTGTACTCGTATTTGCTAATTTGTGGGTTAAATTTGATAAAACACAATATACACGAACACCAAGCACTCTTAAGCAAGTACCGGTGAACAGAGAGAAGAGTAATACACACCTTCTCTCCACCAAAGCCGCTCATCTCCAGACGTGACCTAAAACCGCCCCCATATCACGATATTTTGCGCATGCACGGTATTGGTGCGGCTTTATGTCACATCTCTCAGCTCCTCGCGCCCATGGCAAGTCGCACAAACCCGAGAAAAATAAACCACAGTAAATAAAATGGAAATAATTTAATGTTCCTTGGGCGGCCCGGTACCATTTGATCCACCGCACGGTACCGGTCCGCGGTCCGGGGTTTGGGGACCACTGGTCTAGTTCATCCCAAAAGGAAATGGTGCTGGGTGGACATCCAATATAGCATCCCGAATGGCATTTTTGAAATCTTGTTGTTGATACTTCTCCTGAATGGAAGATCCTACCAGCATGAAGTTCCCACTAAAAGTGTTCTTATGATGTCCAGTTGGTCCGAAACATAAGGGCATCATCTGATGTCCAATAAGGCTGCCAAAGCATTAACTTAAAAATGTTGCTATGGTTACTCGTTCTGAATGGAAACACACAATGACATGGGGGTTTTACCAGAAAATTTCTTATGACGTTATGTTGATTCTAGTTGATTTCAGTGGCAATCTTGAAAAACACATCATTTCTCCTGAATGAATGGTCAAATCAGCTTAGGGTCTTCATTGATATACTGTGAAGTATATATGGTTGTAAAATGAAAATAATACCAATCTGACTTCCTATATGGTCAGCACAATGACCATACTGAAAAGCTTATTATCTCTATTGTACTCTTACCACAAAAATTCTTATGATGTCATATTCGTTCAAATTGGAAATGGTGCCACTATGATACCCAATATGGCCACCATGGCAGCCATTTTGAAGGTAGAAAGTCATGTCAAGTGTGATTTCCATCATGACGTCTTGTTGGTCCTAAATGGCAATGATATCAATTTGTTGTCCAATATGGCCACCACAACAGTTACATTGAAAATCCTGTTATTTCTGTAGATGAAAATCCCGTTTTTGCTGTAGATGAAAATTCTGTTATTGCTGTAGATGAAAATCCTGTTATTGCTGTGTGTAAAAATCCAGTTATTGCCGTAGATGAAAATCCTGTTATTGCTGTAGATGAAAATCATGTAATTGCTGTAGATGAATATCCTGTTATTGCTGTAGTATATCAGAGATGGTTTCAGTATTGAACAGTAAAAAAAAAGATATTTTCTTACCTTCAATTCCTGAACGAAATTGTCAGCATAAAAGGTGTTATTGCCTTTGAGAGAATTTTGTTCAATTTTATTTACACATTTGTTTATTTTAACAATGCATTTCAGAAAAACATATTATGAAGAATTTGTAAAAAAGAATATTGTTTTAAAATAATTATAAAATCATTTTCATATAATGTATTCTTACAAAATGTGTTGGCTTGCTGGCTTTAAAATGTCTTGCAAAAAAAAGATTAAAATTTTATTATTATTATTATTATTATTATTATTATTATTATTATTATTATTATTATTATTATTATTATTATTATTATTATTATTATTATTATTATTATTATTATTATAATAATAATAATTATTATTATTATTATTATTATTATTATTATTATTATTATTATTATTATTATTATTATTATTATTATTATCTTCACCATCTTCATCATCGTCATCATCATCATCATCATCATCATCATCATCATCATCATCATCATCATCATCATCATCATCAGTAGTAGTAGTAGTAGTAATTTAAGTAGTAGACATATCATTTATATATGTGTGCAATAATTTTTTCAAACAACAATAGACTACTTTCACATTGCTTTGCACATGTGCTGATGGCTCGAGATCCAATGTTACTGTTTTAGCTTCTGTGAGACAAGCAATTATTGGGTGAGAAGGCAGCAAAACCCCTCTTCCTAAACACGTCGGTAAATAGGTAAAGTCAAATATATATATATATATATATATATATATATATATATATATATATATATATATATATATATATATATATATATATATATATATATATATATTTGCAGTGCACAGGAGCAACCACCAAAAGGATACAATTAATAACGCTTGTGAATTTTATAAATTTCCCTACCAATTAAGTTTGAAGACACAGTGGATTCATGCCTCAGATTGTAATGATCTCATATTGAAAAACGGTAATTTTTATATGCAAATATATGTTTGTCATTTTGTATATAGAAAACCAAACATGACAAATGAAGAAAGTATAGTTTTTGTGCCAAGTGTCAAATTACCACAGATAGAGTTATGTTTTGGAAAAAAGCGAAAACCTAAAACAAGCAAAAAATTATATGATCAGTACGTAAAATTATTTTATAAACTTTAACTTTATTTGCAGTCAATTAGCTTATCAAATGAAACTATATATAAGCAATAAAGGAACTGTATCAAAGTCAACTTAATTAAAGTAGAAAGGGCTAGAGATAGATGATTATTTTCATTTCATCTCTGAACGTCAAAAGGGAATTCATTCTAGCCGACGTAACATGACCGAGTCAGATGCAATGGTAAAAGAGAATGACATAAGACCCTTTCCCAAAATCGACGGGTTAAAGGGCGGGAGCTGGCTATAGATGATTGTTCAAAGTAATGTTAATTACGGCATGATTAGTTGTTTAGTTGTCTTGTCAATCCAAATATTCTACGGAACAGGTTTAGGAAACAGTCTATTCCGATTGGTTAATATGGATTTATGGCGTTACTCTGTAAGAAATTAAAGGTTTTTCTTTAGGAAAATTCTTGGGTCTTCAATCTTACTTGGAAAAGAGTGTTCGAGACTCCGGGAAGAGCGTGTAAGACGTTATCTCGTTATTTGGCAGTAAAGCGGGAGTTTTGGCTCAGCGAATAGGCAAACTCTACATTCTGAATTCGTAAAAAGTACGTTTTCATTTTAGAGTAAGGGACCAGATAGTTGTCTCAGTTAGGAGACGGACTATACGTGAGGTTCGTGGAAACGAATAAAGAAACAGCAATAGGTACGCAATTTTAGTTTCCCGATTTTAATATGTTATTTTATTTGTTGATCTATTTTGTAAATGTATTCTTGATATGATGTATGTATGTATGATTTCATTTTGCAGGAATTTAGTGAAATGCTAGTCATGACATGTTACTCTTTGATTTTCTAATTATCAATTCATTTGGAGAATTGGCAAGATTGAACGTAATTAAAATTTCATTATATTAGTTGACAAGATTGCATGTAATTGAATCTTTAATACATAGGAGTGATTAGGAATTTAAATGAATTAAGCTTAAGGAATGATTGGTAATGTTTCATAGTTTTATGGATTAACTCTCTAGAATGAGTATGACCTAACAGTACATGCATATCCATATACTAGTTTGTAATATTTAATTGATCCCTTAAGTGTATATATATATATATATATATATATATATATATATATATATATATATATATATATATATATATATATATATATATATATATATATATATATATATATATATATGTGTGTGTGTGTGTGTGTGTGTGTGTGTGTGTGTGTGTGTGTGCTAGTTTGTAATATTTAATTGGTCGAGTAAACTATTTTAGAATAGTTAGATCTGAGGGTCTAAGCCATATGTAACTTAACACTGCTAGATTGGTAGAGTAAGAAGTCAAGGGGGGGTACATACGGGTTCATACGGCTGAGTTGAATTTAATTGACCTTCCCTAGCGTGACCCGAATTAAGGTCAGGACAAGCATTGACCGTTTATGTAAACATAACAGTTAGGGAGCAATGAGTTACTGCGGCAGAATTTATGCCTTTTGTTTTCTGAGCTGAATTAATGTAAAAATATAGATATACTTGGAAATGTGACCTATTTTCTATTGCGAGACATTTTATTTATTGAAGGAAACAGCTTTCATGAATTCACATGAGAAATCCCTGAACAATCACAGGACCAGAACAAGTTCTACGTAGAAATCTAAATCCAGAGACGATTGTTAAGTCAGAGACGAAACAGCTAGACAAAGATCGACGTAGCAGGGACGAACGGAAGTCTTGATGTCCGCATAAAATAGGTGATGAAGTCTCTCATCGTTGCACTCAAAGGTCACATCTCATTGGCAATGAAGATAGTATATTAACGTGGAAAGTAATTTTACATTTAAATAAATTTGTATTGTCTTTTTATTTGAGTACATGTTAGTACCATTTTCCTTCTTTTGTAACCAAGTTATTGATTTCTTTTCATTTTAAATTCTGTTGATAAACTGATTAAATGTTATATTTGTTCATTGAAAGGGGGCTCGTCGTGTTTATTTCATTCAATAAACTTGTTCAGTGATCTGCAGTCTTCTTTCTATCTATCCACACTGGGTAAACTACACCGCGGAGGTCATTCCCTAGCAACGAACCGTAGTGAAAGAGGTTGGTGTGGTTTGCACGCCGCCAATTCCGCACAATATATATATATATATATATATATATATATATATATATATATATATATATATATATATATATATATATATATATATATATATATATATATATATATATATATATATGTGTGTGTGTGTGTGTGTGTGTGTGTTTAATGTTTATTTCATAAGTTGTGTATTTTTCAATGCATTTACTTGTGTTCTTGCTTTCAATATGAACATTTGCATTGGACATTGGGGAATAGTATTTGTAAGGAATAGAGAAACTTTTGTGAGCTTAAGTAATACTAGGTTATTTTTTAGATTGGCAATATTAACGAAGTCACAATGATAGTTCTGCTAAAATGCCAAAAATAAATGGAGTTCATTAGTTGGATAAAACATAGTATTTTTGGAAATATGTTATTCACTGACCTATATGTTAAGACCAGTTTATCAAAAAAAAAACCCCAGTCATGTTTTTACTATGTATTTATTTATGCTGCAAAGCCAGTGACGTTGGCAAGTTCAGCTTATTAAATGACCATGGTTATCTTCTTTCTATAGCATTGGAATATGTGCCATTATAAATGCAAAACAGATATATGTTTCATGTTTGCAACCTTATTTTTCCTTGCATGACACAAACATTTACTTTTAGTACCAAAGAGGTAAAAATGAACATTTAGTAATTTTTTTTACCTCGTTTCTTTTACTCACTGAATTTGAATCAGTTATATGATAATAGCCCTAACATAAATAAAATTTTGAAAGCTGTTTGTATAAAATACATTTATCTCAAAAAGGTGAAGTACAAATAAATTAAATTTCTTCTTTTAATATTGCCCTTAATCAACACATAATTTTCATGAGAGAGAGAGAGAGAGAGAGAGAGAGAGAGAGAGAGAGAGAGAGAGAGAGAGAGAGAGAGAGAGAGAGAGAGAGAGAGAGAGAGATTTCCTGCATGTACTACAGATAAATAAATAAGACTACTAGAAATATTAACAGTGTATTTGGGATCTTTGAGTTACCGATATACATCTGATTTGAATACAAATACATGTAAATCAAATATCTTATCCCAAAATGATATTTTTATTAGAGTTGAGAACGTAGATGAAAATTATTTTATAAGTATGCTGTTTTGTATTTCTCTTGCAAAACTATGTTAATATACTTGCTAGAATGATTGTTACATTTTTGATGGCTTTACCATATGTCAGCTCATGTACAGCGTAACTGTAAGTAGCTTGCCCCATTATTTTCAGCTATCAACTATTTTCACTCATTTATATTGCAGAGTGCTAAGGGGAGCTAATAATGTGCAAGGACTCTATCATGTAAACACTACTAAATTGTTAATTTTGTATTCAGTAATACGTTGTGTTATTATTACACTGTTGTATTCTAAAAACTGTACCCAGGGGCCCTGGGTGGTTGAGTACTCGCCTTAATAAATCACTGCAATCTGTCCATATGTGTTTGAGTCTTGTAAATGGCAGTGTGGGAATGTTTGAAAGCTTCCAGTAGTTTCCGGTAAGTTGGTGGTTCTTACCAGGGCTTCCCTATTTTCTTCTACAACCAGTTATGTTGGCAGCCATGTAAAGACTAACTTTGCCTGTGAAATGACACTTGTTTGTTTATAAATAAAGATATGGGAACTGCTAATTTGCTAAACAGGAAGGCAAGCTTGGTTAGCGAGTTGGAGGTTGGTTGGTAGTCAAAACAAATGTATTAGCTGTCAAGCAGGAGGGTATGAAAATCTCATGCAGCTGAAATTTATTTTAGCAGATTGGGGTGTGGGTGTGTGGGCTAATTTGTTTAAATATAATAATAAATTTAAAGAAATGCTCAAAATTGTGGTAAGAAGCCCAATAAAAGAAATATGACTAAAACATGAATGTATGTATTGGGTTGCGTGTAAAATATGCAATACACAAATGCTATAATATAATATCCTTCATAATCTTAACATAGTTATTCAGCATCAAATGGACGAGCCACGGAATAAATATTTTGAAAGTTTTCCTAAATTCTTATTGTGGCAGGAGATAGATGCTTATTTATTTAGCACAATTTTACTTTTATATTAATTTACTTTTAACCAATCATTGCTTGTCCGGGACGCCGAACAGGTCTGATGTTGCTGAACAGATATTCTACGACCAGCAAAACAAACTGAGGGTTAATATACAATTTAAAAGTAAACAGATTTCTGTTAAATATTGTAAGTATTATTTATGAGCAGTTAGAAGTATATCATCGTATATATTGCCATGTAACACTGAAATGGCCAGTGAGACATACTTTAGCATTGATGGATTGGACAATTCCATGGAAAACAGTTATGAAACCGAGAGTAATAATGTTTTAGAAACATCATTAACGAACGATATTCTATGTGGCAGGATATCTCCAAAAGTAACGAAGTTCTTCGGCCATCATCTATTGACAAATTTGGAAGTTCTTTGCAGGAAGATCTGTCAAGACATCATGACGCTTTAAATATATCCATGCCAGACGAACTTGGCTTTTTTGTAAGATGATAACATGACCTGAAGAAAGATAATGTTGATGTATTTGGATTATCAGAATCACCTACAATGACATATCATTCAAGCATCTGTTTTCTCTGTCTAGAACCATTACAGATGATGTATGTGTTTTGGACTTTTATAGAGATGTCTAGCACTGGGGTATGGTGCCGCAGACATGTAGCATCATGTCCAACTCAGTCACATTATCCGGACACCAGGCTGACGTGTCCTGACACTAATCTCTTAATGTTGAGCACCAAGCGAGGCAGCTGCGAGTACCATTTCTATAAGTCTCTTATATGACTCTGTCAGGGTTCGAACCCGCGACCTTCCGCATCCGAGGCGGACGCTCGAACCATTCGACCAGTAAAGATAGGAAATCTGCCATTGGTTAAAAAATATCAATGTACCGTATCAGCTCACTTAAAAGTCTAGTCAATCTGAATGGAACAAAGATTATGTTGTACCATAGCAAAATGCATCTGCAGAACAAGATTAATGCTGTTTGTTCTACTGAGTACTCTTAACAAACGACACCCACCAAGATTTGCTGGTACATTAGATGACAGTATATCTGGGTCTTTAGTTTATATTTGGACTCGTCTTATAAGTGAGAATAAATTGTATGTAGTATCTTAAATGTCATGTCATAGAAGCTTCTAAACTTTAAATACCATGTAATAGAAAGTTGTTAAACTTTAATGTCATGTATCTTGACGATTCAGTGTCTACTACTTATAATTAACTGTAATATCGCTCATAAATGATTTCAGCTATAGCAATTGTATTGTTTAACATCATCATCCTCTACAGTATCCTACTTCTGATTCAAATTTATTATCATTTGACCAGGATGATGAAGTCATAGATCATGTACACATTATTCTAGCAAGAACATTTTAAGAATAACGTTTTGTGAAAAATGTTTAATGGCTTGGTCTAATATTCATCGATATGACGAAAATACATTGATCTCAAGTACCATCGGAGTAAAACTGGTATAATGCTAATGTCATAATTGAGTTTGGTAATTCAGATGAAATACATTTGGGATGGAACCACTTTTTCTGATACATTTTAAATTAATAAGAAGTTTGAAACAGGATGATGGTTCTTTTAAATCGTTAGGGCCAGGTGTCAATTTTTTGACAGGTTTCACAATGGGAGCTTTGAAAAATGATGAACATTTCTTGGATGAGAGAGAAGTATTGATAGCAACAGTTACTGGAGGCAAGTTTAAATCAAAGTACTCAGGCAGCAGTGATGTTGAAGTCTGGTTGATTTCACGTGACTTTGGGGAACTCTTCATCACAAGGCTTTTGGTGTGAACTTCAACACAAGGCCAAGAAATAAAAAAATGTATTTTTTTCATGAGGCGCTGCAGCGCTCAAAAGCTGGTCCAATGAGAAAATTGCAGTTTAAGTTTTAATGTCATGTGTCGAGAATTTCAATTTTATGTGTTGAATCAAATTATTTGTCCTTAAAATATTTCATTTCCTAGGTCGAGGTTTTAGATTGTGTTCTTTACATTGCACGGCAGCTGTTGAAATTTCAATATAGTAGGTCGAAAATTATTGATTCACATGTTGAGTTCAACTGTATTGAGAGTTCCATTTTACATGTTGAGTATTGAGAGTTCATTTGTTCAGTTCACAGCTTTTGTTGAAACTTCGATATTCAACGTTGATTATAAAGAATGTATCATTTGAATTATACAGCAGTTGCTGAAATGTTAATGTCATATGTCGAGCATTCAATTTTCACGTGTTGAATCACATTGCTTGTCCTTAAAGTTCCTTTTTATTTTCATGATCAAGATTTTAGATCATATCTGTTGAATTACATATTAATGGATGAAAGTTTTATTTACAGTATCCGTCAAGTTGTAGATTGTGTCGTTAGAATTACAAGTCGGTAGTTGAAATTTCAATGTCAATTTCTTTTGTTGAATTAAACTGCACATGTTGAAAGCTTCATTTCATCGAGTTTATCTTTTTATTTCATCTGCTGAATTACAGAGCGTTTGTTGAAATTTCAATGTCTCATGTTGAGCCATTAGATTGTATCTACTGAATTACACAGCAGTTGCTGAAATGTTAAAGTCACATATCGAGAATTTCGATCAACATTCATTGTGCTTTTCAGAATTCGTATTTTTATTTAGTGAAATACTATGTTTGTGATAAAACTTACATTACCCCTATAACAATTCAAAATAATATTATTTTTCGTTCTCATACCAGAACCAGACTAAAACCTTTCAAGAAACGGCATTGGAAAGCAGACTTAAAGGGTTTTTTTTTATTTTTCGGAGGGGTTACAATAGTGACAGTGAATTTGTCATTGCTATGAATTCATTCTTATTAATAATTAACTTGTTTAAAAAGTATGACTGGCAAAAAACCTAAATTTCTTTTACAACCAATATTGCCTGATTTAAAGAAACGTTTATACCATCTTCTGCGCTACTAACTAGAGTCTGCTGTTACCGATTTCTGACCAGCAACCACATAATCCTCCATCGGATTATTTAAGACATTGACCAAGTTTTCGGTTTGGTTATGCCAAGAAAGGTCATAGTTTAGTTAGATGCAGTCTTTTTGGCAGATTACTTGATTCAGTCTAAAACAATACATTTTTTTCATTTTAATTTAATCACAATGGTTTAATGCGCTAACACTTATGTTTTTCTGTCATAATGAGATAATACTACTAAAACTATTTCTGTGAAGGACTTTGCTGGTTATGTATTTTTCTCCTTATGGAGGTATGCAATTCATATATTTAATGCAATAAAACCAGTCTGTTTAAACATATTTTGCCATAAATTTTAATATATGGGTTAGGCTACTACAAGTTCTCATAACTTACAAGAAACCATTCTCCTACTATCGGTATGAAATTTACACAGAAAGCGGCAGTGAAATGATATGATTTCATACAGTTAGATGTAATTATATGTAAGCACATATATATATCGAGGAAAATTGGCAACAAAGAGCGAGAGACACAAATAATTAATGATCGGAGCATAAATAAGACAGGAGTGCATATACTACAGTAAACTCAGGAGTTAAAATTAGGAACATCGTATCTATTTTTATCAGAATGACCAAATTAATCAAGTAGAGAAGAACAATTTTGAATAGTCCTTAATTATGCGAAGCATTTGTGTCTTTCAGTCAAATAAGCAATAATTAACATTTGCCGTAAAATCATTTGACCCATATAATAAAAGATTCATAGTTGTTGGTATAGAGACGATATAGATTTTCAACGCTATTCAAGAGAGTAGTTGCAAATAAATATTTAATGCCACGGAATTTCCAAATCAAAACCACAAACACTATATTGATTATCTTTCATATTTTTCTGAATATAAATAATGTTTTGGATATGCGCATTTGTGTACAGCGCTCCGTTTTAAGAATTTCTTAGATGCTTGTGATTACTTGTTTGATTATGGGAAATCGGTCCTGGGAAAAGTTAATGAAGAGAAACCATGGAGATGAGCGGTTCAACAATTGGGAAGTTGTGAGATCTGTGGTCTTGTATTAATTAGAGTAAAATTATTTATAGGACACGTTGAACCTTTCAGTTTACAACAATATTTATATAGTAGTCTTTGGAATTAGGGGAAGCTTATGACTTCTATCGGTGTTTTGTCATCATAATACCTTAAGGTATGCTTAATCTAACTGGAATATTGTGAAACTGAACGATCTAAAGAGACAGCATTACATATAACACTTAAAATATATCACTTTAAAAGAAGACTCTAGTCATTATGTGATTTAACGGTAAGTATGAAATCCGTTTTGATTACTGGTAATGCCTATACCAGAACACCCTAAATGCATATCACGTTTGTTAGGTTTCGACTGTATACTTTGGGCAAATTTTATGCTCACAATGACATTAGCAAGCTTCAAGCCTCCAATTACCACCATACGTCATATGAAATCGCAATCTAATTGAGTGTACACTAAAATTAGTATAGCTGTGATGAAGGAACATAATTCTATTATCAGCAATTCTAATCGTCTGAGGCCAATAAATTATTTCTTATCAATGTTAAAAGAAAGAAATATTTACCTTTCGTCAGCAATGTATAGATCCCATGCAAAATAGTCACATATAATTCAATATTATTACTCATATCCGATTATGTACATCAAAGAAACATATGTAAGCTGCAGCATTGGTCTCGTTATCAAGGTAAAGTGTCTGGTGTATATTACAGCCAGTCACTGACAATAGAAACACATCAAGTGCATATTACAGCCAGTCACGATGAGTAGAAAAGTGTCTGGTGCATATTACATTCAATCACTGTACGGTGTCTATTACAGTCAGTCACTTTATATATAAAAGTGTCACTGTAAGAAGAAAAGTGCATATTGTATATTACATTCAGTTACTGTAAGTAGAAACGTGTCTTATATGCATTACAGTCAGTGTCAGTAGAAAAATGTGTTTGGTGTTTATTACATTCAGTCACTGTAAGTAGAAAAGTTTATAATACATATTACATTCAGTCACTGTAAGTAGAAAGGTGTCACACATATATATGTTCTAATGGCTGCTGGTTTACCTATAAAGATTGTTGTTCTTTATTTTGTATATTTTTGTATTCAAACGTCAATTGTGTGACCTTGGCAACCTTCCTTGTGAGCTGTATTTGTTAATCTGGTCACCACCAAGAATTGACTATAGACCACAGGTTGTCTTGATATAGCCACGGCTTTTCTAACCGCATAAACGAAAACTGCATTTTATCAACAAGCAAATTTTTCACAGATGTTTATGCATGCAAAATTAGACTTGTGCATGCAACGTTGTCTTTTGGGAGCTACAAATTAGTCGATAGGCCTTAATGGAACCATAGCCTGTTAATTCTTCACGCTGATATTGAATTAAGGCTTAATCCCAGAAGACATACTGCCGTTACATCAATCCAATACAACCACATTAAATTATTTAAGGCTTGTCGGCGAACAAAAATTGAAATGTCTCATGATGTTATTGCCACCATCTGATATCAAGGGATTATAAACTCTGTCACTCATTTAGATAAACCAATTAAGCCCCTGCGTAAATTGGGGGGGGGATATGCATAATATGGTATCAACTTACGTGTGAGTCTGAAGACCCACCAAGTATTAGAACTTCACTTTGAATAAATATGTTGGTACATATAAGGAAGTGTGAGAGCAGAAAAGTTAAACTTATATTAATCAATATAGGTACCCATTAGGAACTGTGAAGGTAGATACTTGATTAAAAACCAATTAGAAAATGTTGTTGTTTGTATTTGTTCGTCTGGTAATTTGGAGTATGATAAATTGTTAGGATTATTTTGATGTACAGTACAGTTGGTGTTAACATAATCGTTTGATAGTGAAATCGTCATGGACTGGTACAGATAAATATTCTTTAGAAAATATAAGGCATCATATTAGCTCAATCACATATACCGATGATATTCTTTTTCTTTCATCACAGAATTAGCTAGATGTTGGTGTAGTTAGATGTGAATTCAATGCATTTGTGCTGGTAGCAAAATAGCGCTATAACTTGACTCATTTTCCGTCATGATGGTATACAATGATGGAACGAATATTCATCTTGACAAAGTCCCCAAAATAATACTACATATATTAATTGAGAGAGAGAGAGAGAGGGAGAGAGAGAGAGAGAGAGAGAGAGAGAGAGAGAGAGAGAGAGAGAGAGAGAGAGAGAGAGAGAGAGAGAGAGAGAGAGAGAGAGAGAGAGAGAGAGAGAGAGAGAGAGAGAGTATAATTTAGAGTTTCTTATAATCGGTTCTTACATATCATGCAAATGAAAACTATATTCCTACTGTAATAGGCACTTTCCTATGTGATAATAACGTATTCAGCATAAGTAGTTAAAACAAATTTATAATGAGCCAGGTATACAATTACAACACTTTATCACAGCCATAGTAACAGTATTTGTAACTTCTTTTATTAGACAATTAAAGATAGATCCCAAAATGATCAGTATTAAACAAGTACTCATACAGTAGACACCAAACATGCGGAGTACTAAACGAATACTCATACAGTATAGACCAAAATTGATGAATACTAAACGAGTACTCATACAGTATAGACTTTCATATGCCTCATCTAGGATGCAATCCTACGGAAAAAAAGTTTGGTTAAATTTTCTATGCAATTGGGATTAATTAGGCGTTTGACACGATTCTTTTGATTCAAATTAGTGAACAATAATAATCAATGCTTCAGAAAAACACGATAAATTACTGATCGGACATAGAAGAAATAAAAAGAAAGGAAAACAGTAATTTCAGTCTTCAAAACTGACGATGTCATTTAGCTTTACAAATAATTTCTTTCTGTACCGATTTGCTAAGGACAAGTTATAAATGAAATTGTTTTGGTCATTTGTTTACTATATCGAAATTTCCAGGATTCATTTTAGTATTTTAGTACAAATTTTAAAACATAGCCGGGTCTTAGCAGGTACATTTTTCCAAGCACTTGACATATATTTAATTTGTTGTTTGTGTCTCTGCATCAATGCAAATAATTGATATGTGATACAATTTAAGAAGTTATGATTACGTGTTTTGTCAAAATTACCATTTGTATCGAAACATACTAAATTTGGATTTTGAAATGGTAAATCTAAAATTAAATACCATGAAACATTAAGCTTTTACTTACCGACTTTAGAACTTGGTCATACCCTGCAAAGAAAAAGGGAGTTTTTTCGACTGTATGTGTCAATAATAATAATAATAATAATAATAATAATAATAATAATAATAATAATAATAATAATAATAATAATAATAATAATAATAATAAATATAATAATAAAATTAATAATAATAATAATAATAATAATAATAATAATAAATATAATAATAAAATTATTATTATTATTATTATTATTATTATTATTATTATTATTATTATTATTATTATTATTATTATTATTATTATTATTATTATTTCAATTGTTGTTGCTGTAGAATTTTTAAACGCCATTTTTCAGCATAAGATATGTTATACATGGCGGCTAGTATAACTGGTGGAGGAAGAACCCTGGAAAACCCCGAGAAGAGCCACTTACCGAAGAGAAACTACTGGCAAGCTTTCTCACGTACCCATGTAAGCTGAGCCTGAGACTCGAGCCCAGTGATCCGAAACGGTGAGTGTTTTAGACCACTCGACCACTCTGAGCCCCTATTATATTTGTCGTCCAGCCATTAAACCGAATACCAATGTGGACACGTGTTTTTTCTTTTACTGCTATCCCTTGAAACATTTTTTTTGAATCATACTCAACTTACCATCAGCTTATTTTTAAGTTACCTTCAGATTATTTTTAAAGTAGTTTCAATTATGTTTTAACTTAAAAATATCTGAAGTTGTATTTTTGCTGACTGACATTTTAGAGGTAAATACGTACTGGTTGGCAAGAACGAGCTCGTTTTATTTTTACAGTTATTGCATTTAAAGTTTTCAAGTTAGCACTTAATGCTAAAACTGGTGATCCTGACGTAGGTAGTCAACTTTCAACTCTTTCTGTAATTTGTTTATGTTATCAATAGAAAGAAAAATAACATCAGAGATGTTTCTCAATGCATTACTACATCTGAAAATCACAATGATATTTTACCTTAATATATCCTTTGTCAAGACATTATATGATTGTTTAATTTGTTTTTAATCAGGTTCTTATTGGTTAATGTTTTACATTTACTATAGTCTGATGATATTATGTCGCTATACCTAGCACTAGCGTTTATCTTGCTTAGTGTTTACTCACTAATTCTCTTTGAAGTTGAATTTTATTTATTTATATAGTTTGAAATAACAGAAATAATCATTGGTTAGTAAGCTTAAGAACCCAACTCTGAACCTAGTCCAGTTGCATTTTAAAGCCATGAATTCGCTAAAAAAATTCTTTATGTCTTTAAACATATTCAAGAACCCATTTTGTTTTATCAAGGAGCGAGTTAAAACATAGCAGCCCCTAAATATTTGCACATATTAGAACCAGTTTGCCTTTTAAATATATATTATAAAAAAATGTATAAGCCAGTAAATTAAATGTCATAAAGACTGACATTCTTTTGAGTGAGAAGTGCAAAATATGCAAATCTGTGTCAAATCAAGATTATGCCTATATAATCCACAGTAATGATTATCCTTTCCAAACTTACCACGAAATGTTTAAACATAATCCCAAGTTTGAAGTCTCTATAGTCCGTGTTGGGAAGATTATTGCACGGTATTACTCAAGCAAGCACGTACACACACATATCTGGACAGACAATAACATAATCTCCATTTTTCTTCGAAAAGCCTCCTGAAAATAATACATGTCAATTTGAAGATTAAACAAAGGGAAAAATCGTAACAATCACCGTTATCAATGCCTAAAATGTAATTGTATAGAATACAATTACCGTTATCAATGCCTAAAATGTAATTGGATAGAACACAATTACCGTTATCAATGCCTAAAATGTAATTGGATAGAACACAATTACCGTTATCAATGCCTAAAATGTAATTGTATAAAACACAATTACCGTTATCAATGCCTAAAATGTAATTGTATCGAACACAATTACCGTTATCAATGCCTAAAATGTAATTGGATAGAACACAATTACCGTTATCAATGCCTAAAATGTAATTGGATAGAACACAATCACCGTTATCAATGCCTAAAATGTAATTGTATAGAACACAATTACCGTTATCAATGCCTAAAATGTAATTGGATAGAACACAATTACCGTTATCAATGCCTAAAATGTAATTGTATCGAACACAATTACCGTTATCAATGCCTAAAATGTAATTGGATCGAACACAATTACCGTTATCAATGCCTAAAATGTAATTGGATAGAACACAATTACCGTTATCAATGCCTAAAATGTAATTGTATCGAACACAATTACCGTTATCAATGCCTAAAATGTAATTGGATAGAACACAATTACCGTTATCAATGCCTAAAATGTAATTGTATCGAACACAATTACCGTTATCAATGCCTAAAATGTAATTGTATCGAACACAATTACCGTTATCAATGCCTAAAATGTAATTGTATCGAACACAATTACCGTTATCAATGCCTAAAATGTAATTGTATCGAACACAATTACCGTTATCAATGCCTAAAATGTAATTGTATAGAACACAATTACCGTTATCAATGCCTAAAATGTAATTGTATCGAACACAATTACCGTTATCAATGCCTAAAATGTAATTGTATAGAACACAATTACCGTTATCAATGCCTAAAATGTAATTGTATCGAACACAATTACCGTTATCAATGCCTAAAATGTAATTGGATCGAACACAATTACCGTTATCAATGCCTAAAATGTAATTGGATCGAACACAATTACCGTTATCAATGTCTAAAATGTAATTGTATAGAACACAAATACCGTTATCAATGCCTAAAATGTAATTGTATCGAACACAGTTACCGTTATCAATGCCTAAAATGTAATTGTATCGAACACAATTACCGTTATCAATGCATAAAATGTAATTGTATCGAACACAATTACCGTTATCAATGCCTAAAATGTAATTGTATCGAACACAATTACCGTTATCAATGCCTAAAATGTAATTGTATTGAACACAATTACCGTTATCAATGCCTAAAATGTAATTGTATCGAACACAATTACCGTTATCAATGCCTAAAATGTAATTGTATCGAACACAATTACCGTTATCAATGCCTAAAATGTAATTGTATCGAACACAATTACCGTTATCAATGCCTAAAATGTAATTGTATCGAACACAATTACCGTTATCAATGCCTAAAATGTAATTGGATCGAACACAATTACCGTTATCAATGCCTAAAATGTAATTGGATAGAACACAATTACCGTAGGAAATATTTGATCTTTGCAACAATTATGAATTTCCAGCAGTAGTTATTCCTTTTTGTCCGATTAACGAAGGACAATAATTCTTTCACCAGACCTATGTTTACATCATCAACATCATATAATCATCGTGCTTAAACGTGAGAGTGTAAAATAAACATTAAAATTTCAGACAAGAATGTCATTGCAATATCCTGCACCAGTATTTTACTTCCAGTTTGATGAAAGCTCTCTTTTAGACAAATGACTATGGTAATTGAATGGATAAATTACATCAATGTAATTGCATTGAAATAGAGTTACTGGAGTGGTTGACGGTGGAACGTGGGACTGAATATAATATCTCTAAATTACTGCTAAATGAAACAGTTATATTTTTATTAAAGGAATAATTCTTATGTCGCATAAGAAGACATTGCTTTAACGATTGAAAAAGCAAAAAATTTCAATTATCGAAGACTTTTATTCTACAAAATATTTCAAAGACTGCTAAAATATTTTGTTTAAAAAGCTTAATGCTTAATTGAAGAAATTTTCATTTTATTGACACGCCAAAATAATATTCGGATGTTGTTTTAAAAAAGTTCAAATTTACTAATTAGTTCAAACTATACAGTATTTTTATTTGTTAAAACGTCAGTTTCAACCTGCGTATGATATTACCGAAACGCCTTACACACTCGGGAACTATTCCTTGTCATATACATCTTGTATGATGGTCATACTATTTGTGTCGGGAACTGTTCAAAGGTCCTTAAGACCTAGAAATTTCATCTTTTCACAGTCTGTCATGGTCACAGTCAAATTTACACATATATTTTCACCTCAGAAACCTGTTTTTAATATTCTGGTTTTAGCTTGCAACAATTCAAACAAACCCCAGCTTCAGTACAGTTACACAATTTGGACACTTTGTGGACAGTCAAGTCTTTGTGAGTCTAATAACACATGAACAATCACACAGGATGAAATTTGAGTTGAAGGAAAGAAATACATGGATGAAGAAATAAAGTATGGGTGACATCAATTTAAATAGTAAATCTGTTATATTCTCTTTCGTATGAACGTAAAAAGGAAAGTAAATAATAAATGCTTCTACAATAGTAATCAGCCATTTTATGACGTTACACTATAATCTTCAGAGTTAGGTTAAAATACACACCCAAAAATTTAATTCGATAGCCTGATACGTCTGATACCCTTTTGCATTGATTAAATACAAACAACAACTTAATTATAGCAGCAGAAGATCGAAGTCAATTATTGAACTTTCTTCTAATCAAGCACCATCTATTTATGTCATAATATTGATCTTCGCTATGTCGTAATATTGATCATTGATATGTCATAATATTGATCTTTTCTATGTCATAATACGTACCATTGCTATGTCATAATATTGATCATTGCTATGTCATAATATTGATCATTGCTATGTCATAATATTGATCATTGCTATGTCATGATATTGATCATTGATATGTCATAATATTGATCTTTTCTATGTCATAATATTGATCATTGCTATGTCATAATAAGGAGCATTGCTATGTCATAATATCGATCATTGCTATGTCATAATAAGGATCATTGCTATGTCATAATATTGATCATTACTATCTCATTATATTGATCATTGAGATGCCATAATATTGATCTTTTCCATGTCATAATATTGATCATTGCTATGTCATAATAAGGAGCATTGCTATGTCATAATATCGATCATTGCTATGTCATAATAAGGATCATTGCTATGTCATAATATTGATCATTGTTATGTCATAATATTGATCATTGCTATGCCATAATAAGTACCATTGCTATGTCATAATATTGATCATTGCTATGTCATAATAAGTACCATTGCTATGTCATAATATTGATCATTGCTATGTCATAATAAGGATCATTGCTATGTCATAATATTGATCATTGCTATGTCATAATATTGATCATTGCTATGCCATAATAAGTACCATTGCCATGTCATAATATTGATCATTGCTATGTCATAATAAGTACCATTGATATCTCATAATACTGACCATTGCTATGTCATAATAAGGAGCATTGCTATGTCGTAATATTGATCATTGCGATGTTATAATATTGATCATTGCTATGTCATAATATTGATCATTGCTATGTCATCGTATTGATTATTGTTATGTCATAATACGGATCATTGCTATGACATAATATTGATCATTGCTATGTCATAATATCCATCATTGCTATGTCATAATACTGATCATTGCTATGTCATAATATCCATCATTGCTATGTCATAATATTGATCATTGCTATGTCATAATATCATCATTGCTATGTCATAATACTGATCATGCTATGTCATAATATCCATCATTGCTATGTCATAATAAGGATCATTGCTGTCATAATATTGAGCATTGCTATGTCATAATAAGGATCATTGCTATGTCATAATGTTGATCATTGTTATGTCATAATATTAATCTTTTCTATGTCATAATACTGACCATTGCTACGTTATAATGGTGATCATTGCTATGTCATAATATTGGTCATTGCCAGTTCATAAAAAGTACCATTGACATGTCATAAATACTGGTCATTACTATGTCATAATAAGGAGCAATGCTATGTCATAACACTGATCATTGCTATATCATAAAACTGATCATTGCTATGTCATAATAATGGTCATTGTTATGTCATAATATTGATCACTGCTATGTCGTAATATTGATCATTGCTATGTCATAATATTGATCATTGCTATGTCATAATAAGGATCATTGCTATGTCATAATATTTGATTATTGCTATGTCATAATAAGGAGCATTGCTATGTAATAATATTGATCATTTCTATGTCAAAATAAGTACCATGGCTATGTCATAATATTGATCATTGCTATGTCATAATAAGTAACATTGCTATGCCATAATACTGACCATTGCTATGTCCTAATAAGGAGCAGTGCTGCGTCGTAATATTGATCATTGTGATGTCATAATAAGGATCATTGCGATGGCAAAATATTGATCATTGCTGTGTCATAATATTGATCATTACTGTCATAATAAGTACCATTGCTATGTCATAATATTGATCATTGCTATGTCATAATATTGTTCATTGCTATGTCATAATATTGATCATTGCTATGTCATAATAAGTACCATTGCCATTGTCATAATATTGATCATTGCTATGTCATAATATTGATCATTGCTATGTCATAATATTGATCATTGCTGTGTAACAAAAAGAACCATTGCTATGTCACAATACTGATCATCGCTATGTCATAATACTGATCATTGCTATGGCATAATATTGATCGTTGCTATGACGTAATATTGATCATTGCTATGACATAATATTGATCATTGCGGTGTCATAATATTGATCATTGCTATGTCATAATATTGATCATTGCCATGTCATAATACTGATCATTGCTATGTCATAATACTGATCATAGCTATGTCATAATATCGATCATTGCTATGTCATAATAAGGATCATTGCTATGTCATAATTTTGATCATTGCTATGTAAAAATAATGGACATTGATATGTCATAATAAGGAGCATTGGTATATCATAATGTTGATCATTGCTATTTCATAATATTGATCTTTTCCATGTCATAATACTAACCATTGTTATGTCATAATAAGAATCATTGCTATGTGATAATATTGATCATTGCTATATCATAATAAATACCATTGCTATGTAATAATATTGATCATTGCTATGTCATAATAAGCACCATTGCTATGTCATAATACTGATCATTGCTTTGTCATAATAAGGAGCATTGCGATGTCACAATATTGATCATTGCTATGTCATAATAAATACCATTGCTATGTAATAATATAGATCATTGCTATGTCATAATAAGCATCATTGCTATGTAATAATACTGATCATTGCATTGTCATAACAAGGAGCATTGCTAGGTCATAATATTGATCATTGCTATGTCAGAAAAAGGAGCATTGCTATGTCATAATATTGATCATTGCTATGTTATAATACTGATCATTGCTATGTCATAATATTGATCATTGCTATGTAATAATAAGGAGCAATGCTGTATCATAACACTGATCATTGCTATGTCATAAAACTGATCATTGCTTTGTCATAATAATTGTCATTGCTATGTCATATTATTGATCATTGCTATATCGTAATATTGATCATTGCTATGTCATAATATTGATCATTGCTATGTAATAATAAGGATCATTGCTATGTCATAATATTGATCATTGCTATGTCATAATAAGAAGCATTGCTATGTGATAATATTGATCATTGCTATGTCATAATAAGGAGCAGTGCTACGTCGTAAAATTGATCATTGTGATGTCACAATATTGATCATTGCAATGTCATAATATTGGTCATTGCTATGTCATAATAAGGAGCAATGCTATATCATAACACTGATCATTGCTATGTCATAAAACTGATCATTGCTATGTCATAATAATTGCCATTGCTATGTCATGTTATTGATCATTGCTATGTCGTAATATTGATCATTGCTGTGTCATAATAAGGATCATTGCTATGTCATAATATTGATTATTGCTATGTCATAATAAGGAGCATTGCTATGTCATAATATTGATCATTGCTATGTCATACTAAGTACCATTGCTATGTCATAAAATTGATCATTGCTAAGTCATAATAAGTACCATTGCTATGTCATAATACTGACCATTGCTATGTCCTAATAAGGAGCATTGCTACGTCGTAAAATAGATAATTATGATGCCACAATTATTGATCATTGCGATGTCAGAATATCGAACATTGCTATGTCATAATATTGGTCATTACTATGAGATAATACTCATCATTGCTATGCCACAATATTGATGATTGCTATGTCATAATAAGTACCATTGCTATGTGATAATATTGATCATTGCTATGTCATAATATTGATCATTGCTATGTCATAATATTGACCATTGCTATGTAATAAAATGTACCATTGCTATATCCCAATACTGATCATTACAATGTCATAATAATGACCATTGCTATGACATAATATTGTTCATTGCTATGTCATAATATTGACCATTGCTATGTCATAATAAGGATCATTGTTAAGTCATAATATTGATCATTACTATGTCATAATAAGGAGCATTGCTATGTGATAATATTGATCATTGCTATGTCATAGTAAGAACCATTGCTATGTCATAAGATTGATCATTGCTTTGTCATAATAAGGAGTATTGCTATGTCATGAAATTGATCATTGCTATGTTATAATAGTGATCATTGCTATGTCATAATAAGTACCATTGCTATGTCATAATGCTGACCATTGCTATGTCGTGATAAGGAGCAATGCTATGTCATAACACTGATCATGGCTATGTCATAAAGCTGATCATTGCTATGTCATAATATTGATCATTGCTATGTCATAATATTGATCATTGCTATGTCATAATATTGATCATTGATATGTCATAATAAGGAGCATTGCTATGTCATAATGTTGATCAATGCTACGTCATAATTTTGACCTTTTCTATGTCATAATACTAACAATTGCTATGTCCTAATATTGATCATAGCTATGTCGTAATATTTATCATGGCTATGTCATAATTTTGACCATTGCTATGTCATAATAAGGATCATTGCTATGTAATAATATTGATCATTGCGATGTCATAATAAGGAGCATTGCTATGTGATAATATTGATCATTGCTATGTCATAGTAAGAACCATTGCTATGTCATAAGATTGATCATTGCTATGTCATAATAAGCACCATTACTATGTCATAATACTGATCATTGCTTTGTCATAATAAGGAGCATTGCTATGTCATGAAATTGATCATTGCTATGTTATAATACTGATCATTGCTATGTCATAATATTGATCATTGCTGTCATAATATTGATGATTGCTATGTCATAAAAAATAGCATTGCTATGTCATAATGTTGATCAGTGCTATGTTATAATAGTGATCATTGCTATATCATAATATTGATCATTGCTATGTCATAATAAGTACCATTGCTATGTCATAATGCTGACCATTACTATGTCATGATAAGGAGCAATGCTATCTCATAACACTGATCATAGCTATGTCATAATGCTGATCATTCCTATGTCATAATATTGATCATTGCTAAGTCATAATATTAATCATTGCTATGTCATAATATTGATCATTGATATGTCAAAATAAGGAGCATTGCTATGTCATAATGTTGATCAAAGCTACGTCATAATTGTGACCTTTTCTATGTCATAATACTAACCATTGCTATGTCATAATATTGATCATAGATATGTCGTAATTTTGATCATGGCTATGTTATAATATTGACCATTGCTATGTCGTAATAAGGATCATTGCTATGTCATAATTCTGGTCATTGCTATGTCATAATGAGGAGCATTGCTATGTCATATTATTGATCATTGCTATGTCATAATATTGATGATTGCTTTGGCATAATATTGATCATTGCTATGTCATAATATTGATCATTGCTATGTCATAAATAGGAGCATTGCTATGTTATAATATTGATCATTGCTATGTTATAATACTGGCCATTGCTATGTCATAATATTGATCATTGCTATATCATGATAAGTACCATTGATATGTCATAATACAGATCATTGCTACGGCATAATATTTGCCATTGCTATATCATAATATTGATCATTGATACGTTATAATAAGGAGCATTGCTTTGTCATAATATTGATCATTGCTATGTCATAATAAGTACCATTGCTATGTCATAATTCTGGTCATTGCTATGTCATAATGAGGAGCATTGCTATGTCATAATATTGATCTTTGCTAGGTCATAATAAGCACCATTGCTATGTCATAATATTGATCATTGCTATGTCAAGATATTGATCATTGCTATGTCATAAAAAGTAGCATTGCTATGTTATAATATTGATCATTGCTATGTTATAATACTGATCATTTCTATGTCATCATTTTGGTCATTGCTATATCATGATAAGTACCACTGCTATGCCATAATACAGATCCTTGCTATGTCATAATAATGAGCAATGTTATATCATAACACCTATCATTGCTATGTCATAAAACTGATCATTGCTATGTCGTGATATTTATCATTGCTATGTCATAATATTGAGCATTGCTATGTCATAATATTGGTCATTGTTTTGTCGTAATAAGGATCATTGCTATGTCATAATATTGATCATTGCTATGTTATAATATTGATCATTACTATGTCATAATTAGTACCATTTCTATGTCAAAATACTGATCATTGCTATGTCCTAATTCTGATTATTGGTATATCATAATATTGACCATTGCTATGTCATAATATTGATCATTGCTATATCATGATAAGTACCACTGCTATGCCATAGTACAGATCCTTGCTATGTCATAATAAGGAGCAATGTTATATCATAACACCTATCATTGCTATGTCATAAAACTGATCATTGCTATGTCGTAATATTTATCATTGCTATGTCATAATATTGAGCATTGCTATGTAATAATATTGGTCATTGTTTTGTCGTAATAAGGATCATTGCTATGTCATAATATTGATCATTGCTATGTTATAATATTGATCATTACTATGTCATAATTAGTACCATTTCTATGTCAAAATACTGATCATTGCTATGTCCTAATTCTGATTATTGGTATATCATAATATTGACCATTGCTATGTCATAATATTGATCATTCCTATGCCGTAATATTGATCATTGCTATGTCATGATATTGATCATTGCTATGTCATAATATTGATCATTGCTATGTCATAATAAGGACCATTGCTATGTCATAATACTGATTATTGTTATGTCATAATATTGACCATTGCTATGTCATAATAGGTACCATTGTTATGTCATAATACAAGTCATTGCTGTGTCATAATATTGATCATTGCTATGTCATAATAAGTACCATTGCTATGTCAGAATAAGTAGCATTGATGTGATGTAATAAAGATCAATGCTATGATATGAAAGGGGTTATCTCTACGTCATAGTGATCTTCGCTTGGTTATAATAGGGGTCTCTGCTTTGTCATAAAAGGACTATTGCTATGTCATGAAAGAGATCTTCGCTATGTTATAATAAGTATCTTGGCTTTGTCATAATGGGGTCGTTGCTATGTCATAATAGGAATCTTACAGGGGTCGTTGCTATGTCATAATATTTTTAAGATATCTATTTTTAAAAGAAATAGTAACATCTAAGTTGTGTTAGACTATGTGAAACTATTAGAGAAAAAAAAACAGTCTGCTCATATGTACTGAATTATCCTGTCTGTCACACTATTGTATATTGTCATTATTGCCTTCAGCAATAGGTTTGGTAGGTAGGATCAAAAGATGGGCCCAGGTCAAAAGTTCATAGCGCGAATGGAACAATACATTTCTTTATGGCATCAATCGCAACTATTGAATTTTAGGCTCTCTGAATACAAGTAATATCAAATCACTTGTATGGTATTCAAAAAGGCAGAAAACTTTACAAGCTCATGAAGTTGTAGCTCATATGAAAATTATTTAATATGTATTGTAATATGTATTTTATGTATTTTTCAATATAAAGGTTTTATATGTTGCATCTTTAGAATGTAGTTTATATATATCAATAAAAGAATTGTAAGTCCAAAAGCAAGATAGATCGTCTGTTTGTATTTTACAGCGATCCCACCTCTTCGCAGCCGAGCTTATCCCCACAAGATGCAACATAGGTGTGACCCTTATTCTTAAGAATGCCGAACTTTCTTCCTTCTCGTAACTAGGCACGAGAAGAAGGTTATGCTAGAAATAACTACTGACAAGCTCAAATTTCCAACAGAGCAAGCAGACTCTTACATAACAACTAATAGAAAACTTCTAGCATAATAATATGAATGTGAAAGGGATCGTTGCTATGTCTTAATAAGAATCTTAAAGGGGTCGTTGCTATGTCATAATAAGAATCTTAAAGGGGTCATTGCTATGTCATAATATGAATCTTAAAGGGGTCGTTGCTATGTCATAATATGAATCTTAAAGGGGTCGTTGCTATGTCATAATATGAATCTTAAAGGGGTCGCTGCTATGTCATAATATGAATCTTAAAGGGGTCGTTGTTATGTCATAATATGAATCTTAAAGAGGTCGTTGCTATGTCATATTAAGAATCTTAAAAGGGTCATTGCTATGTCATAATATGAATCTTAAAGGGGTCGTTGCTATGTCATAATATGAATCTTAAAGGGGTCGTTGCTATGTCAGAATAAGAATCTTAAAGGGGTCATTGCTATGTCATTATATGAATCTTAAAGGGGTCGTTGCTATGTCATAATATGAATCTTAAAGGGGTCGTTGCTATGTCATAATATGAATCTTAAAGGGGTCGTTGCTATGTCATAATATGAATCTTTAAGGGGCCGTTGCTATGTCATAATATGAATCTTAAAGGGGTCTTTGCTATGTCTTAATAAGAATCTTAAAGGGGTCGTTGCTATGTCATAATTTGAATCTTAAAGGGGTCGTTGCTATGTCATAATATGAATCTTAAAGAGGTCGTTGCTATGTCATAATATGAATCTTAAAGGGGTCGTTGCTATGTCATAATTTGAATCTTAAAGGGGTCGTTGCTATGTTATAATTTGAATCCTAATGGGGTCGTTGCTATGTCATAATATGAATCTTAAAGGGGTGGTTGCTATGTCAAAATATGAATCTTAAAGAGGTCGTTGCTATGTCATAATATGAATCTTAAAAAGGTCGTTGCTATGTCATAATATAAATCTTAAAGGGGTCGTTGTTATGTCATAATATGAATCTTAAAGAGGTCGTTGCTATGTCATAATATGAATCTTAAAGGGGTCGTTGCTATGTCATAATTTGAATCTTAAAGGGGTCGTTGCTATGTTATAATTTGAATCTTAAAGGGGTCGTTGCTATGTCATAATATGAATCTTAAAGGGGTCGTTGCTATGTCATAATTTGAATCTTAAAGGGGTGGTTGCTATGTCATAATATGAATCTTAAAGAGGTCGTTGCTATGTCATAATATGAATCTTAAAGGGGTCGTTGCTATGTCATAATATGAATCTTAAAGGGGTCGTTGCTATGTCATAATATGAATCTTAAAGGGGTCGTTGCTATGTCATAATATGAATCTTAAAGGGGTCGTTGCTATGTCATAATATGAATCTTAAAGGGGTCGTTGCTATATCATAATATGAATATTAAAGGGGTCGTTGCTATATCATAATATGAATCTTAAAGGGGTCGTTGCTATGTCATAATATGAATCTTAAAGGGGTCGTTGCTATGTCATAATATGAATCTTAAAGGGGTCGTTGCTATGTCATAATATGAATCTTAAAGGGGTCGTTGCTATGTCATAATATGAATCTTTAAGGGGTCGTTGCTATGTCATAATATGAATCTTAAAGGGGTCGTTGCTATGTCTTAATAAGAATCTTAAAGGGGTCGTTGCTATGTCATAATTTGAATCTTAAAGGTGTCGTTGCTATGTCATAATATGAATCTTAAAGAGGTCGTTGCTATGTCATAATATGAATCTTAAAGGGGTCGTTGCTATGTCATAATTTGAATCTTAAAGGGGTCGTTGCTATGTTATAATTTGAATCTTAAAGGGGTCTTTGCTATGTCATAATATGAATCTTAAAGGGGTCGTTGCTATGTCATAATATGAATCTTAAAGAGGTCGTTGCTATGTCATAATATGAATCTTAAAGGGGTCGTTGCTATGTCATAATATAAATCTTAAAGGGGTCGTTGCTATGTCATAATATGAATCTTAAAGAGGTCGTTGCTATGTCATAATATGAATCTTAAAGGGGTCGTTGCTATGTCATAATTTGAATCTTAAAGGGGTCGTTGCTATGTTATAATTTGAATCTTAAAGGGGTCGTTGCTATGTCATAATATGAATCTTAAAGGGGTTGTTGCTATGTCATAATTTGAATCTTAAAGGGGTGGTTGCTATGTCATAATATGAATCTTAAAGAGGTCGTTGCTATGTCATAATATGAATCTTAAAGGGGTCGTTGCTATGTCATAATTTGAATCTTAAAGGGGTCGTTGCTATGTCATAATATGAATCTTAAAGGGGTCGTTGCTATGTCATAATATGAATCTTAAAGGGGTCGTTGCTATGTCATAATTTGAATCTTAAAGGGGTCGTTGCTATGTTATAATTTGAATCTTAAAGGGGTCGTTGCTATGTCATAATATGAATCTTAAAGGGGTCGTTGCTATGTCATAATATGAATCTTAAAGAGGTCGTTGCTATGTCATAATATGAATCTTAAAGGGGTCGTTGCTATGTCATAATATAAATCTTAAAGGGGTCGTTGCTATGTCATAATATGAATCTTAAAGTGGTCGTTGCTATGTCATAATATGAATCTTAAAGGGGTCGTTGCTATGTCATAATATAAATCTTAAAGGGGTCGTTGCTATGTCATAATAGGAATTCTAAAGGGGTCGTTGCTATGTCTTAATAGGAATATTCCATAATAGGGATCTTTGCAATGTCATAATAGGGATCGTGGCTAAGTTATAATGGGGACCTTGACCATATCATAATATAGATTTTTGCAATGTTGTAACATATTTTGGTTATGTTAGAACATCGATCTTTGCTTTGTTATAATAGTGCTACGTGAATTTAATCCTGATGCAAATGAACTTGTGAGTTTAGCATGTCCTATGTGACATCGACCCTATTCTTATCACTTTCCTCAGAGTTAATACAGAAGATATTAGTTTCGGGCTGGAAATATCCTGTTCTTTGTATTCTTATTTTATTTTCATTGGAATAGAAAGTATTGTGTAAAATTTTTCTGCCTGAGATTGTAGAAATTAACATGATGTCAAAGTTTCCATTGGTATAGTTTTATACCAAATACTACTACAATGTTGACTATATTTTTTTTTAATTACATAAATGCCCGTTTCATAATTAGAACTGCTATGCCTGACTTTGATGTCACATCCAATTTCACGGATTTGGGCCTTGACAAGAGAGATTTGGACCTTGACAAGACAGATTTGGGCCTTGACAAGACAGATTTGAGCTTTGACAAGACATAATAAGGATTATTTTTATTTTTAAGTGACATTTTCCAGACCGTTGATATACGATGTTTCTTGTATCAGCATTTATGGAGACTTATGTAGCGCATTTAAATCGCATTATAATTGGTATTCCAAAACTAGTCTTTCACTGGGGGTGGGGAGAAGGGTTCAATACCAGAAAGACTATTTGAAGACCAGGTCAGGTGGTATTGCAGCACCAAGACTGCTAAGTTAGCTGTGAACCATAATCCAACTCAGGCTACAAAACTGTCTCTTGCTAAAAGGAACCTGTGAGAAACACAACATAAAATCAAACTATTGCCCACTGTAGAAATATTTTTTTCTTCTTCAGAATGGAACATAATTTTCAATATATTTTGTATACTTGAAGCGATTCTAATATTAGGAATTGTTTTCTATCTTCCAGAAATAATAAGCTACTGTGAATTAAAGATTGTCCGACACCATTAGCTAAAAATGTTTCAAAAGACAGCCAATATATTTAAGAAGGGTATTAATAAAATTTGTTAGATTCATCAAAAAAAAAAACAACAGTTTCAAAGAAACGCTAATGTAGCCCATATTTTAGATATAAATGTAATTCACTTCCCATAAGTACCATAAGTAAATTCACCTAATTATTGCAATGTTTTATTTCGAAACATAAAACGGACTTTAAAGGCTTTCGTTACTAAGGGTGAACGTCAGTCTATTATTATATTTCTTTTATCGACTGTCATAATATTACCAATTCCTCTTAACACCACCTGACACATTGTTATGGAAGTTTTGCATAATTATTTAACATTCACGACTCCATGTTTGCACAGTCTATGTTAACAAATATAAGTTAAGAAATGCAGTTATATATATATATATATATATATATATATATATATATATATATATATATATATATATATATATATATATATATATATATATATATATATATATATATATATATATCACATACACACACACACACACACATGAAAACATGTATATGAGACATAATTAGTATCAACATACATAAGGCGTTTCTTTGACTGTCAAATGATAAATACAATTACTCACTAGTTGTCTCACTAGGCTTTTTGTGTGGTAACACATGGTGTCACCCCCATGGATTTTCTTCCTGCAAAACAAATTCAAAAGTTTTGTAGTCACTTCGGTGTCACCCCTTTTGATGGTTTCACCCTTTACGTCTCATACCTCCGCACCCTAAAGTGGCGCCACTGTTAAGGACCCTATAAAGATACATGTTTTACAGTAGTATTATACAAGCCGTTTTCAAGTTTAAAATGGTAAATTTATTCGTAAAGGTAAACAATTTATTACGCAACTTTGCTAAATATTTTTCCATTTTCTGTAGCACAAAACCACAACTTTGTATCTTGTGAAACTTTATAAAAAAAAAAACCCACACAAAACACAGAATAACCAATAAATGTTATTTTTGCAATCAGATGATCAACTTGTCATTTTCAAGAAGACATCAATATGCAAATCGTAATATTTGCTATATAATTCTTAATCCACAAAAATGTTTTCCAAATTCTTCAGTAACTGTACAACCATAAAATAAGTGTTCAATGCTTTCGACTTCTTGTTTGCAGACAGTACATGTATCGTCATTAATGAAATTTATTTCTTTGAAAAATGATTTGCTATTATTGCTATGTGCATCAGGTCAAACTAAAATGCAATTAAAGTTGCATCTTTGTTACATTTCGCAACCAAGCAAGTTTTTTTTTTAAAGTTGCAATAATTCTTTTAATAAATGTGATCTTCTATTTGGTAAAAGAACGAACACGAGTCATGTCTATGCCACCATCTGTAAATGGAGCTATAAGAAAATCTCATTTTACTCTTTCACGTTTACCTCTCCAAGTATGTTTTAACAAATATTTTATTCACTTCATTTCTTATATATAATGATGGAATAAGCAAACAAGAATTTTAAAAAATGGCAAAATCAAAATCAATGACTTGATAAAAATAACATTTCCAACAAAAAAGATTTCTCTTCACCCAATAACCCGTATGTGTTTGGCTTCTTTTAACTTCTTTGCATAATGTAACAATAACATATTAAATAAGTTCAAATAAACATATATTCCTAACAATCCAAATGTAGGAGTGCACGAAATAATTTCAATCCCTTGTCATGATATTCTTCTAAAATTCGTTCCTTCCTAGCCGAGACTGAATATCAGACACGCTTTTGTTTTTTATGCAAATTTTAGAGATCTCTAAATATCTCAGACAAACTCTTTCCTACAGAAGTTATACATTTGACAGTAAATCCTTCAGAACTGTGACTGGTTTTATATTTAATTTTTTACTCGCTGGATGCAGGGCCGAAAACAGAGTAGGCCAACTAGGACAAAATTCCAAGGGCCTACAAAGGCTAGAGAGTACATTGCGTTACAGTTTGAATTTCATAGATGCAGAAATTGTCATCAGGCCCAAAAATCATGTCCACTACTCTGTCTGAATGAAAGATTCAAGCATATAACTAAAGCGAACATCGACACCAGGACTATTGCTAGATTTATTTATAAGGAAAGGAAACACCCAGTAATCACCATTTGGCAGCCGTCCCAACAATATTTGTTACTTTCCGCAGTACTGAGTGTTTCTTGTAAATATATAATGGATTCCATTTTGTTTATTCCAGTGGAAGATATCTTTCTTTTCAGAACTCGAACTGTATACACACCTTACATTCATTGATAACAATTTAGTTCGGTTAGTAATAATGAAATATTACATTCGAAATTTTTGCACATCTGTAAATGTGAAACGATAAAAATATTTTGGATCACCTTATCACCAGAGTCACATGATATTAACATGTACCTTTAAACACCACACACACACACACACACACACACACACACACACACACACAAATTAGGAAGTATAGCTGTGTAATGATTTGCCATGACCACTTGTGTGATGAAAACTAGATATGAAGGGTTTTATAGATTTATTTGTATAGTTTGTTAGCTTTTGTATGTATTATACACTTTGGGTTATTTAAAATTATATCATATCTTGTAGCTGACATTGTCCAAAATCTAGTACATTGTCTACCTAGTAGTATGAAAATGGCGATTTATGGCCCAGAGACCTTCCTAAAGAAACCCAAACAAGTACGATCGACCACCTTGTCAACACCTCCACGATCACCATTTTGTGAATGACCAAAACATATAATACATCATCATCAACATCATCCTTCTTTGTGAACTATCTCATATGACAATATATTAGACGATCTCATTTGTTTGTGGCTTTTTATGAGTCTCTGATCCATAACCAGTCATTTCTACTACTGTGACTCAGATTTTCAAACTTCGTTCCCGATAATCAATGTGTCCACATTGGATATCAAAAATATTTAATTATCGTGATGGTATAGACCAAACTTTACTTTACCTTTCTCGGCGACGAGATTCGAACAAACCTTTCATTTGCAGCTTATGAAGAGGATATTTGGTCGCTCAAATATACTTTAGAGCGATCGAGATCGATGTTAAGTTTAGTATATTTGTGTTGACTGATCGGATTTTGAAAACTTTTAAACTCCGCCGATAACTTCTGGCTCAACTTTTCAAGGTCATCGAAATATCCGCTGTCATCAGATTTGATGAGCGACAGTATTAGCTTATCACGAGCTGTGGTAAAGAATATCCCTGATATTTCATTATTAATTTCAACTGTCAACTGTTTGCCGTCTATCGTTAGAGATTTAATTTTGCTATTGTAGCTATTTGTGACTGTCAAATATTCAAACATTATTTATATTGTTCACACAAAATTTCATACCTTTTTGATAATTATTTTCATACCTGCTTTTTATCATTGGTAGGATATCCATCAGTATACTGTCAATAGTACAAAACTTGCGTGTTAAGTCATCCATATCATATTTTATACCCCGTAAGTAAGATCGTATCTGATCTAGTTTTTAGTCGCGAGTCAATGCTCGATTTTGTTTGCACGTTATTGCAAGAGAAATGCAAACACCGGTTATGATTAGTAAAAACGGATTTAATGGAGCCTCGCTTAAAATTATACCAGATCCTGTCAACAACAACGGTCAAAATGACAATATCCAGAGTACATTATGATAGTGTTTGTAACATTTTTTCACGCACCAAAGTTTCTTAAGACAATATCTATGATATTGAATTAGAGCATTCACATCTTGTTTTTTTAATTTTATCCTAAATATAATTAAAGTCAACTATACTTTTTTCATTATGCTATACAGGTGTGATTAAGTAATTAATTGTTGTGTGTCGGCAACAAATTCCAGACACCACCAATAAAAAGTTGCGGTTAATCTTCTATTAGACGCTATCAGCATAAACGTTTCTTTAGTATCTTTTTTAACACTACATATCCAACTCCAGAAAAATCATCGGTCAAATGACACTATGGAAATGTGGTAAATATACTGAACTTTGTACTGCTAAAAACGGACAGCCTATATACACCAGTGACCTGCGCAGTGAGTTTGAGTCATCTTTTCTGTTACCATATTGCTGATTTTGATGTCACTGTGTACATAGTATTTTGAATATGCGAGGACGTTTAATCAGATTCGTTTTTCCAAGGATATTAGGAATGCCATTGATTTTTGTGATAATATCGGCGAGTTTAATATCAACAGTTGGTGGACTTATAAAAAATTCGTTAGTGGTTCTGTTCACGTTTCTGAGAAAGTTTATAAACAGTTGAACATGATTATGAAAATCAGTCTTGTTGTTGTTGTTGTTGGGCGTAACGCCATTTTTCAGCACGAAATCAGTCTTAACCACGGTCATTCCATCATTGATTGTGGCTAATGAAGTTGCTATTGGAACTTTAATTGGATCTCCAAGGAATGTGATTTTATTTTGGTTCATGATGATGTTTCCCGTGAATGCATCACCAGCTTTTTTATGTAATCGTTAACCGAACTACCAGAATCTTGTACTTTACCTTGATCGGCAAAAGTAACGATATCAACAACCGAGGTGGTGTTTCGTACGAGTATATATGACAGTTGCACATTGCTTGTCTTTAATCGTCCTTATTTGTCCTGGAAAACCACAACTTCGTTTTCATCTACGCTTGTGAGATTTAACAAATTATTGATCACGTTTCTGAGCAAATCAAGAGCTACATGTCTAGACAAGTTTCCTTGTTGACCTTTGGTGGATGGATCTCCTAATGTTGGTCCTAATTTTGTAAAGTAGCTCATTATACTTATCGTCCTGCATAAAATTGTTAACGATAGTCGGTTTTATATGACATAAAATAATAGAACAACCATGACAAAGATATGAAATTTTGATCCCGAGCGATTAATTCATCATAGACATAATAACGAACTTCCAGATTGCCATTATCTTATGGTTGGTCGCACATGATCGGGTAAAACAAATTTCTTATTTAATCCTTTGCTCAAAAATAACTTCGACTATAATATATATTTTTACACCATTAACCCGCAACAGGATAAATACGAATTATTGAGCGAATATAACGCTAAACTTTGTGATGAACTTGGCACTGGCGGTGATATATTTTTGGTAAGACAACCAGAAGAACGTATTCCAGAGAACGAACTTGCTTCGTCCGCGCAAAAATAATTGTCATTGACGATATTCCGCTAAACAATGAGGAGACGAACAAGATCAGATCTTATTTTTCATTATCGCGTAACAAAAAGTGTAGTTCTATCTGTCTTGCTCAAGTTTTATTTAAAAAACTTTGATAGATTCGTCAGGCGAAATATGGGTTGTTTTATATTATTTCCCGGACTGGACAATGTTGATGTGAAATATATTGCAAACGAGCAATGCGGTGGTGTCACGAAGGATAAATTTATCGAGCAAAATCATCAAGCAACCAAGTACAATTTCTTTTTATTTGCAAAGCTAGCGCGTGATCCGGTTTCGTAGTTGCATCAACACATTTTTTATAGACAACTTTTATAGTGCGTATATAAAATTATGGACGAGCACAAAATATCGAATTACTAAACAAATTCTCAAAACTCAAGCAGCTTTTAAGAAATAGTGGAAGAAGCTCGGAATGGGCAAGTTCAAGCAGAGGAAGAAACTGATACACTTTTCAAACCTGATATCGAAGCAGTCCTTAGCAAACAACCAGAAATATCTGCACTATCCGCTGATGAGCTTTAAAAAATACAGGAAAAAGGTTTGTTAGGTTTACTCAGAAAAAGATCGAAGGAGGAGATTAAACAAATCGCAGAAGAACTTGTAAAACACATTGCCAATCCTGTTGCACGATAGGCCGAATTTCACAAGTTAATAAACAGCCCTCTTGCACTTCAACATGCGATAGCAAAAATGACGGTTAATCCGGCTGAGTTGAGAAGATTGATAGAAAATGTGTCAAAGCAAACGGAAGAACTAGCTGAAGGACAAAAAAAGAATAATCGAATCTACCACAGAAATGATTCCTATTGATAATTAGATAATGCGTTATAGAAAAAAGCTATAGAAATAAATAATTGAAAAAGAATTAAATAAGTTTGTTCTAAAATATTTGACGAAAAACAAACTTGACGATATTAACAACATTCGAGAATGGAGCGATGGCGATTGCAACAAACTGTCAGGAGATTTCACAAGTAAAATTAAGGATTTTCTATTCGCTGAAGAAGCGCTTAAGGAAGCTAGCACAAACGAAGAAGTGCGTTTTGCGTTTCATAGAATGAGAGACGGAATTATTGCTGAGATATCAGGTAGAACAACAGATCAATACCGAAATAAACCAGGTGTTTATGGTAAAAGTTGGAATTTTAAAAGACTGCTTAATGAGTACGAAAGATAACAAGATAAAACATTACCACGGGAAACCACTGGATCTGGAGTCAAGGTATTTAAATCAAACGCAGATGTAGTCGATCGACTGATGTTGATACCATCCAAAGAGGCTGGTAACGAAAGCGCAGAGATCGATAACGAAATTGTGGATATACTAGATCATCTAAGATCGAGCGGATTACTGACATCGGACGATTACGAAATGTTACACCTTGATTTAATTTAATCGAGGAGAACGTATATAACATCAACCACACTATTACTCGATTCGACGCAGACAACGGGGAACAGCGCGAACTTTTCTTTTTATTACAATCCGCTGATACAACTTGATCCCAAAATACAGTACGAAATTGGACTAATTTTGTGCACATCATTGAATTTTAAGGCTAACGAGATACCTGCTTTCAATGATGACATTTTATTTCGACAACATGTGGTGACAGACCTGCAGTTTAAAACACTTAACACAAGGAACTTATAATATCGCTGATGAAAGTAAAACAATAAAAGAGCTGATAAAAAAGGCAGGCGGTGTAGCTGATAATTTCAAGTTAACAGCAAATTACAACACGTTACGAACTAGGATAACATTAAGAGATATAATGGTTAGTTTTCTACCGCAAAGAAGTACCGCACCACTGATAAGATTTCATCATAAACATTACGCTGGTCCTAACAGATTTGACGGTGAACTGCCAGTAAATACAACTGAAATGAAAACGATACGCGTCAATTACTCTACTGCGTCTGGATCTTAATCAAATCAGTACAGTAAAGGACAAATGATATATAATTTTTTGCCTGACGTTTCACCAGGATCCATCATGCAAATTAGTCCCAGTCAGGTTATTTATTATCCAATTAATATCGACAATCAAATAACGAGTATCACAATGCAACTTACAGATCAATCGGATAAACAAATAAATCTTAACAACGAAATTGTTACGTATTATTTACACCTGAAAGTAACAACATGATCAGTTTTGTCAGCATACATTTTATAGAAGAAGATAAGACAAAAAAAGTCTATAGAAGAAAAATTGTAGGTGGATTTTTTGGAAACATATTTAGGGCAATTGCTGAGAATATACCAGGAATTGTTCGGAAAGTAGCGGCAATTACACTTGACGCTAGTAAAGCTTTCCCGACAGGGGAAGATACTTAAGCGGGGAATGCAGTAGGACAAGAGATCGACGATAAGATTAGAGGTCCTTTCGCATCGGAAATAAAACAAGCGTTATCAGATGTTGCGTCAACAGCAAAAAAAAAAAACAACAATGATATCTACAACAACAAATTTATTATCATCGCGTGGTGAAGAAATAGTACGAAAACTTTTTTAAAAAACCAACACCAACGAAACCTGCTGATTTTAATTCACCGAAGATGATTTTGTGTGCCCGGCGATAAATTTGTTGCAATTTTATGCAGAGATTATAATATAATGTCGGCCAAAAATATCTCGATCTTGCGGAAGTATACAATACTGATGACACCGTAACAGTGTTCGAGTACGTCGAGTATCTGGATGAAAACTCTAGCGAACCGAATAAAACTGTAGTCAGAACTTTTAATGCACTAGACGAGGACGTGTTTTTGCTGCCACATAAGGCAGCATTAGAAGTGTGTGGCCAAATATTAACTGTGATATGTGAAGTTATTGTAGCTGTGTAGAAATTGAGCTCGTCAGCAACGGGTGGAGCTTGCTCAAAAAGTGCTCTGTACAAACTGGCTAGTGAAACCGTGGAAGATATTTCAATGCACTTGCCCATAGCTAGTACAATACTTAACATCGTATCCTTTAGCGGTGATTATTCAAGATTAGTGATACAAATATGATGTGGTTTAAAGATACCTCGTTCGGGACGGCTGTTTCAAGAGATTTTTGTACTGGCGCTGGTAATCCTGCTGAAGATAATAATGATCTTATCACCAATCCCAGTGATAATGGTGATATAGGAAACGCCATATGATTGGTGGTCACAAGAATAAGACATACAGCAGTACAACGATGCATTTGACAAACGAAAAGCGTTTGCCGCAGGATCTCGCCAGATAAAGATGATGCTTCCGTTAAGTTCAATCTTTTGATATTGCCGTGATTAAAACAAAGTTTTTCAAGGACTAAAGCTCATGCTTGTTTTATATTGAGTTGATCTACACGATTATATAATGCATGCCGATTGGATAGCTGAATGACAGTTTGCTATTACAATATTAGCACTGTGGATAGTGCGGGTGGTCTATTCCGTGGATAAAAAGATGAAGCTCGAATCATTAATGATCGCTTACACGAAAAGATATATTTCCAGCATAACAGGATTTATCAAACAGCAATTCCTAACGCAACGGATTAGACCTGGCGGGTGACAACCACGCCCACGAGAAATGACCTCGAAACTTGTTTGTCGTATTACAACAACAGGTACGTCGTAACGATCAAGAAATAACTCCGTATTCGATAACCCTGATGTTGGACAAAAATATGTGAGGATCAATTCCAAACAATATCTCAAACGTGCCATCGAATGCAATTTTGCCGTAGACGCCACCAGAAATATCTCTCGGTCGTATATGTACCTCATGGAAGCAATGCAAAAATATCAGGACGGGGACAGTAGATCTCAAATATCAGTAGAAGAATTTCGTTCCCTCTACCCAATTATTTTGACATTAAAGCATGCCGACCGAGCTATCGGATTGATTGCTGATAATGAAGCTACTGAGACTATTGGCATTCTGCTAGCCGAACAGTATAACGTATACGCGTTCGTTGTCAGATATAGATTCTTGACGATCAACGCGACTAAAGGAAGAATGGTAGTGCAAGTTTAATCTAACAATAAGATATAACGCCATGTTCACCACTGGAGAAATATACTTTACACCAGGCCAGGTTGAAAATTATCAGTGGCGATTGCTGAATGAGGCTCTTTTCCTTTAATGATCTCTCCGACGACAGACGTCGCTGTGACTTCGAATAAAACTGCGGTAAAAGTAATGCAAGCAACAAAAAAAAAAATCGATAAACTCCATCGCAAGACGATTGAAGGAAACCCGTTTGTTCCTAAACTGCCTGTTTTGCAAGTCACAGCAAATTCAAAACATGGTAAAGTTTTGGGACCAGCGCTCTCCGTGATAGATAGCAAAATTGTATCTATAATTGGCACATTATTAATAGCAGTAGCATCAGAGGCAAAATCTGGTGAAGCGCAAAAGGGGGCAGTTGGGAGTGGAATCATATAAATCTATCGTTAGTTTTATGTAACATAATCAAATAAAGTCAGCGCCGAATAAAAAGAGCACAACAAAACTCAAACGAACGAAGGAGGATTTATTCTAATAGCTCCGCTGTTAGCAGGATTAGCGGGAAGCCTTCTTCATAACATACTAGGAATCGGACGTGGAATGACTATGCCAGGGACGAGACGCCGTTAAGTAATTTTGATATCATCGAAAACTTAAAGGATTTGCCGAATTCATGGAGTATTTTCCAAGGACGAACTCGATAACGTACCAGCAGGTGGTTAGTGCAATGTATATATAGAACAAATTAACGACGGCTCCGACACCCCTGAGTTGCAGTCCACGATAATCATCATTTTTGATTCTTTTGGACTTTCCTTGAAAAATCTAAAAATAGATTTTAAAAATATTTGATCAAATATTCAACTACATCCAATCGAAACATCCACTTGTAGTCATTGCTGCATAATGTTTGTCAAATGATCATAGGTTTTCAAAGTAAATTTTACTATTTGATAAGCAACTATCTCGCGGAAACGATGAGATTGCAGTTAATTTTATCTAAACTTATGTATAATAATGTCATCATACTGCCTCGTGTGTAGAACTAAAGTAGAAACAAGGACGAGACGATGAAAAAAAAAATAATAGAATGATGCCAAAAAAAGTATTTGCACTAGTTGTGGTTGGAAAGGGAACCACGTTCCTGAAAAAAAACAGGAAGGATCTTGGGGTAGAAAAGATTATTTTAGTAGAGGATTAATGAACGACGACCAGCTTTTATTTACCGAGATAAAATCGCGACTGACAATAATTTGACTTTTTTTTTAATGAAACGAGAATTAAGGTTAAGAAAAAGATGTGTTGATCTTTATTCGGATAAAACCGAATTTTTGTTCATTTCACGAGGCAAAACTATCATAAAATTGGAGATAAAAACGAACAAAAAACTCGGATTTGATCAACAAACGTTTTCGTAATGTTAAATCCTGTTAAGCTCCCTGAGGTTTTCGTCCTTTAAAAACGTACAATCAGTTGTAATTTTTTTTCGTGAAAAACGGTTAAAAGTCGACTAAAACGGCCGAAAATCGGACAATACATTAAAAAGCACATTCAGATTTTCTCTCACAATCAAATATTTGTAATAATTTATGATTTTGATGTGGCTGACGAGAAATTTTTATCGATAGAATAAAGATAAAATGAAGTGCAACTGCAATTGCGACAAATCGTCACGTACTGCAAATCGTGCCATCACCGAGAGGTTATTGGCAGCGGAATCTACATTCACAAATGAATTGGTATATTACCGAAACAAAAAAGCGGTTGGACATTGCCAAGCCATAAATACACTGATAGACTGGACCTTAAAATCCGCTGAATCAGCAATTGGACCAGAGCAATCATCCGCTTGGAGGACAAGAGCCCAACACTCAAGTGGTTGCAATAGCAATTCGCCATGATATCTGTTACAGGGACAACGAGCAAGATAAGCACGACTGTGATAAAGTAATGTTAGATTAATTTGGTGATATAGAGCAGACAAATCTACGAAAACGCTTTGATAGAAGGCTAGTGCAGGGTTTTATTGGATCAAAATATAAATTACGACTTGGAAAGGAAATATACGACGAACTCGCACATCTACACAAACTTAAAAAAAAAGTTTTTGCGACGTAAAGATTTCGCGAATGCAGTTGATGATATCTGGGAGATGTATTTAGTCGATGTATCCAATATTTCTCAGTTTAATGTTGGCGCTGATGGCGCTCCAAAGAAATAATTGTTTAACGTTTTTAGCAAATACGTTTTTAGTGTATCTGTTTCGGATAAAACAGGAACGTCAATAACCAATTTGTTAAAACAAAAAACAACGAGTACTAAAAGAAAACAGAACAGAATTTGGACCAATCAAAAAGCGGTGTTTTTCAAGAAAAAGTTCGAGCGGTTTTTTGAAAAAAATAACATTAAAAATACGTTACAGGAAACGAGGGTAAAAGTGTTATTGTTGAAGGATTTAATCGCACGCTAAACGACCTGATACACAGACATTTGACTGCCAAAAACACGAATAGGTATAACAATGATCTTTCTCAAATCGTGGACAAGTACAATAATACGAAACCATCAAAGTATCACCCAATGACGCCGTTAAAAATCTGATATTAGCAAATGAGAACATGTACCGCAGGCACAAATTTAAAGTACGTGATCGGGTTCGGATTTCTCTGACGAAAAAGGTATTTGAGAAAGAATTTACTCCGAAGTGGAGCGAAGAAGCATTTGTCGTTGATGAAGTTTTTTTCAACAAATCTCCTAACATACGCGCTAAAAGATCTGGCAATAGAAGCCGATTATAAGTAACTATTGCGAACAAGAACTACAAAAACTGAGCAAGATGTTTTCGTGATCGAAAACGTGATTAGAAGAAAAGGCAGTAAACGTTTAGTGAAGTTAATTGGGTATAGCGATAATTTAATAGTTGGATCCCAACCCGGTCGACAAAATAATGTTTATGTAGATTTCCTCGTACTCACATTGGACATATTTACACTTTACCGGTTTACATAACGATATGTGATTCTGACTGCGATTGTCCGAGAGCGTCATTAAGTTAAACATCTTAACGAATATAAAATAGAATTTTATATTTTCACTGTGCCTTGAATTTTGATATTCAAAAAAGGTTTTATTTGCTGCCAAAACAGTTATTGCTCGACAACGGTAAAGTTAAATTTCAAGATTTTTTGGTAATGTGATGTCATTAAAGGACACGTATTACTGACCTTATCTATTACCAGCGTATAAATTTTACTTGGGGTGAACGTGATAATACTTTTGCTCGTTTGCGCTTGCCATTGTACTATAATAATTTTATATTTCTAACTATTAATTCACCGCGAGTACAAGTTGATCATAAATTAAAGATATGATATTACATTATTATAATAGCAATGATGAGATTACGTGATACATCCAAAGAAGGGTCTGATGGGAGGACATGAATAAAATAGTGACGGCCTTCACAGGATTCGACAACAGTTACAGGTTTGATAAACAAATTGTAATAGTTAATTTTCCTGGAGAAAATCTCTCTCATTTGCTGGAGCCAACGGTAGGACGCGAAGTTGAAAAGGACAAGGGTCTAAGAACATTATTGCAATATTTCGTTATATTTTCAGAACTGCTTGTAACGGAAAAATCGATTCGTACATTAATGCAAAATCAAGGCTTGTTTTGCTTGCGGCTTATCTTCCATCGTTAGCTGATGAAATACACCAGGAAATTTGAAAAAAAGATGGAAGAATACACCGAATCGGGCTCGGTTTGGAGGTCGAAATGATCAAGGAAATTATATTTCACACCATAATATAACGTATTACGCTGTAGTTTATATATCTGCCTGCCACCAAAAATAAAAAGTAAAAAATGTTGTATTAACGTCAAAAACCTCGATGACAGATGTCTAAAGTGGGCTCTTTTTTGCGCTATTTCCAGCATAAAAACACGCTGATTGAGTTGAGAAGTATATTAGTCACGTGTCAAGATTATATTATGCTGGTATTCACTTTCCAGTAGCAGAAAATCAAATACCGAGGTTTGAAAATCAAATTTATGTTTCGATCAACTTTTTTGGACGAGATAAGAAAGAAGACGTCTATCAGAGATATATATCACAAAAAGCTTCACAATCAAAAATAAACTTGCTATTTTATAAAAATCATTACTTTAGGATCAAAAACTTTAGTGTACCCGTTGACAAACAGCATAATAAACAAAAGAATAAAACGTCTTTATGTTATCGTTGCTTACACGGTTGTACGGACAACAAAACATTACACAAGCATTTAGAATACTGTGGTAATGTACAACGAATAATGATGCCATCCAAAGAAAACGGTTTATTACAGTTTATCCATCACCATCACAAACTAAAACTTCCTTTCGTCATATACGCTGATTTCGAATGTTTACTTCAGCCTGTTCTTGGCGCAGCAAATAATCTCGACCAATCGAGTACAATAAAAGCTCAAGATCACGTTCCGTATGGAGTGGCGTATAAGATAGTTTACTGTGCGGATTCGAGATTGTCCAAACCCATCCGATTATATCGCGGTAAAAATCGGTCCGTTTAGCTCTTCGAGCAGTTACGCTAGGTAAGTTGTGTTTTATTGACAGCCTGCAGTTTATGGCAGCATAGTTAGATGAGATGGTAAACAGCGCTGTTTGCAGCGGCAGTAAGTAAAATAACCTATGAGACTGTTTTGGAGATAAACAGAATCTACTGACTAAAATAGGAATATTTCCGTGCCAGGATCTCGACGATTGGAGTAAATTTGATGAAACCTCGCTACCTGACAAGGACAAATTTTACTTGCAGCTAAAAAATAAGAATATTAAAGATGACGAGTACACATATAAACGGGATGTCTGGAATAAATTTAATTGCAAAACATTTGGTAATTACCAACATTTGTATCTAAAACCTGATGTTTTATTGCTGGCGGACGTATTCGAAAGATTTCGAGAAATGAGTGTTAACAATTATGGACTTGATCCCTGCTGATATTATTCTGCACCCGGGCTATCGTGTAATGCTTTGTTAAAGTTTAGCAAGCTAATATTAGAATTAATGATAGACGTTGATATGTTTGATTTCATTGAGAAATGTTCCGGCGTCGGTATTAGCGTAATAAGAAAAAAATATAATGAAGCAAACAACACATACCTGAAAGAGTACAAACCTAAACTTCCTTGAAATACATCATTTTTATAATTGTAATAATTTATAAGGTTATTATATGGCCATACCAATGCCGTGTGGTGGATTTCGCTGGATTACGGCTGATAAATTTCTATTGGAGAGAGATAAAAGGTTACCTGATGAAGTTTCATATTTCATTGAAGTTGATCTCGATTATCCAACCTGGTTACACAATTTGCAGAATGATTATCCTTTTTGTGCTGAATTGATGGTCATAGATTATAGTATGTTAATTCAGAAACAACAAGCGACCGTAGCATCACTGCTACAAAATTATCTGGTCAAAAACTAGCATCAAAGTCACTGGATTTAAAAAAAATTGTTTAGAAGATAAGAGTAGAATTAATGATAGACGTTGATATGTTTGATTTTATTGAAAAAGGTATCCGAGTCGGTATTAACGTGATAGCAAAGAAATATGCCGAAACAAACAACAACTATACCTGAAAGAGTAGAAGCCTAAGCTTCCTTGAAATACATCATTTATCTGATTGTAATAATTTATAAGGTTATTATACGGCCAAACCGATGACGTTTGGTGGATTTTGCTGGATTACGGCTGGTAAATTTCTATTGGAGAGAAAAAAAAAGGTTACCTGATGATGTCTCATATTTCATTGAAGTTGATCTCGATTATCCAAACTGGCTACACAATTTGCAGAATGGTTATCCTTTCTGTGCAGAATCGATGGTCATAGATTATAGCATCTTATCTCAGGAACAACAAGCGAATATCAACGCGACAAAATTCTTTGGTAAAAATCGAGTATCAAATTTATTCGATAGTTTTTTTTTTCATTACAAAATTCTTAAATAAGTAGTAGATGCCGATCCCGTGTTGAGAAATGTTCACCATGTGCTAAACTTTAACCAGTCGCCGTGGATGAGAGGTTACATTAAATCGAACACTTCGAGAAGAGCTATGGCAAAAAAAATAAAAAGATTTGAGAAAAACTTCTTTAAGCTGATGAACAATGCCGTTTTTAGTAAGACGATGTAAAATATTTGGAAACGGGTAAATGGTGAATTAGTTAATGATATCCATTGCAGAAACAAACATGTCAGACATTGATTTTGTAGGCATGAAAATATTTACTGAAAATCTTGTAGCAATACAAAGAAGAAAAACAAATCTAAAACTAAACAAGTCGATTTACGTTGGAGCTTCCGTGTTAGATTTATAGAAATGATTGATGCACGAATTTCATTATTGTTTTAAAAATCAGTGGCCATCCAGTAGATTATTGTTTACGGATTCAGATTCGCTCGTGCACGAAATGGAAGGAAAGGATATCTATCACGATATGTACGACAATCGACATCTGCTTGATCTTTTCGATTACCCTCGTGATAATAAATTTCACGACGACACGAATAAAAAGGTAGTTGGTATGTTCAAAGATGAAATGAACTCGAGCGTTATCAAACACTGTATGGGTATTGTTAGACGATAATAAAATAACGAAAAAAGCAAAAGGTCTGCATCGTGATGTTATTACAAAATTTGACGATTACAAGTACGCGTTCGGATAAAAGCGATGATTATTCAAAGGAACCGTCATAAACTAGAAACAGATGTCATCATCAAACGTGGATTGAGCAATTTTGATGACAAACGTTATTGCCAAAATGGAGTAGATACATATGCACTTGGACACTGTCGAGAAACTGATCTACTCGATTTCACATTCGGCGTCTAGGGAAAGAAATTTTGTGTGAACAAGATGAATAATGTTTGAAAATTTAACAGTATCAAATAACTATAATAGGAACATCAAATCTCTAAAAACAGCCTGCAAACAATTGACTGCTGAAATTATTAATGAAATATCAGGTATATGCTTTGCCGCAGCTCGTGACAAGCTAAAACTGTCGCTCATCAGATCTGATGACAGCGGATATTTTGATTACCTCGAAGATTTTAGCCAGAAGTTATCGGTGGAGTTTAAAATTTTCAGAATCCGATCAGTCAACAGAAATATACTAAACTTGCCATCGATCTTGTTTGTTAAAAAGTGTATTTGAGGGACAAACAATATCTTCTTCACAAGCTGTAAATGAAAGATTTGTTCGAATGTCGTCGCAGTGTGAACAGTAAAGTAAAGTTAAGTCTCTATCATCTCGATAATGAAATATTTCTGATATACACTGTGAACACATTGATTATCGGGGACGAGGTTGAGAATCCGGGTCACAGTAGTAGGAGGAATGACTAGTTATGGATCAGAGATTCCTAAAAAGCCCCAAAACAAGTACGATCGTCTAATATATTATCATATAAGATAGTTCACAAAGAAGGATGATGTTGATGATGATGTATTAAACGTTCTGGTCATTCACAAGATGGTGATCGTGGGGGTGTTGACAATGCGGTCGGTCATACTTGTTTGGGGCTTTTTAGGGGTCTCTGGGCCAGAACTCTCTACCAGGTCGACAATGTACTAGATTTTGGACAATGTCAGCTACAAGATATGATACAATTTTTAATGACCATAATGATTAACATTTTTTTCTGTAAAAAAGTCATAGATGACATTTTCTATTTGAGTCTGGGATTAATATTTAATGTAATTATCAATAGAAATAAGCTTATTCATCTTGGTTTGAGTCGAGAACAATATGGCCACTGTATTCTTTAATCAAATTTTAGTAACATACTTTTTCTAATTATAACTTGGATTATTCTGGAAATGAACTTTTATCGTTTATCCTGGTTTTACTGTGGTGTCCTATTTTTTGTTATCTAGAAATTATTCATTCGTGGTATAAGATTCCGAAGCAGAATTATTTATGATGTTCATTGTTTTATCTGTGCTGAAATTATTTAATTCAAATTATTCTTCACTGGAGATACAAAGTGCTTTATTATATTCAGGGAAAGAGACAATAACTGGGAATTACAGTGAATTCAAACAAGAAAAATTTGGATTATATTACCGTGTGTCAACGAAACACTGTTGACTTATCATTACAATTCAGGCCATTGGCAAATTAGTACATTAGAAATTAGGGAAACACTACATTTATATCAGTACCCTCAGCGTTGCAAATTATTTGTTGAATTTTACAATTCGTGTGTGTATGATTTGGATTTTTAACATAGCTTTAGCACAGTCATATCGCTACGATGTTTGTAGTTTGGCAGTTTATATTTCTAGAACATGGGCATCTTGCTGCAGACATGTAGCATGATGTCCTACTCAGTCACATTATCCTCACACCAGGCCGGCCAGTTCTTAGCGCCAAACGAGGTAGCTGTATATACAATTTTTAGTCTTTGATATGACTCGGCAGGGGATCTAACCCACAACCTTCTGCATCTGAGGCGGACGTTCTAATCACTAGGCCACCGGAGCGGTTGAATTGAATTTTACAAAGCTTGTTGCTTCTGTTATAAAAACAATTAAAGCAGCAAAACCGATCAGTCTTTCTACTCAACGTATTCAGCATTAGGTAAAATCAAGGAGACAGCTTAAGGACGTAATGGATAATGAGGACCCCAACAATGAAATATTATTATGAGTATAGAAAACCGGTATGAATAGTCATTTACTACACAAGGTGATTGACATATATGCTCACTTATGATCGAGATACAAATCTATTGCCACATTCTGAAACTGCAAATTAGAACAAGCACTCTTTGCTTGAATCACTGGTAAACAGACTATTTAAGCCTGCTGATACTGCATATAAAGATGCTAGCTGTTTAGAGAAAGTTACATGCAATGTATGGATGTCGGGTTTATGCTTCGCTTACGATACGAAAGTGTTGACTTTATTCATTAGGCCTTCTCACCATACTGACGAGTAACTTTATTTACGCAGGTCTTCAAAACAAATACTTTTTATATGATACCGTTTTAATGTAGATTTATTTTGTCAGCGTTGAACTGACTGTGAACCGAAGTAGTCTAATAACACCTGTTATATTAGCTTCTACATCGTTACTGAAAGCATTAGAAACCACGCACTGTGAATGTAAACGTGTGATCCATGTGTTTTGCCTCCCAATATTAAGCAATTCATTGGAGGTCACAGTTGCGATTGGATCGTGTATTCACGTGAGTTTGGGTTATTTTGTGATTGGAAAATCAGTATGTGATGCTGGGCTATAAAGAAAAGCTAATTGAGCATGAGACACATTAGAAAGTCATTCTTAGCGAAGAGCGATGTCTTTGGGCTTTGTGAGTGAATTTACTTGGAATATGAGCTAAAAGAAAAGCTATTTAACCGTTGTCATTTTAAAAGAGATTGTGTGCTTTACCTTTTATTTTCGGAACGTTTTAAGGACCAATACATCTATCACAAAATATTAATATTCTACTTTGTGACCAATCACCTTCACTAAAATCACACGTGAAGTACCCTAAAAGCGACAAAGAAGGATATTATCTTTCGTAATTGGTCTTGGCAGCTATATTTGGCCGTTAATGGGGAATCGCTTTGCCGTCACGTGCAAGTTTCCACGGGAACAGCGTCAGCTAAGCGCATGTCTAAACCCGCAACAGATACAGCTTGTACAGGACTCCTGGTCAATAATCAACAATGACCTCCCAAAGTTAGGCGTCATCGTTTTTCTCAGGTAGGATATGTATGTATGTATGTATGTATGTATGTATGTATGTATGTATGTATGTATGTATGTATGTATGTATGTATGTATGTATGTATGTATGTATGTATGTATGTATGTATGTATGTATGTATGTATTTATTTATGTATGTATGTATGTATGTATGTTGTAAAATAAGCCGTTCTCCAAGTAAAAAGTATTCTTTAAAAATTACACAAAGCGAAATTTAATTTCCATGGGTTCAGATAATTTTTATTAGTTGCTTAATTTTTTTATTTAGAGAAATATAAGTTTTGAATGTGAATGCCAATATGACTATAAATGCGTAGGCAGTGTGTTAATATTACCATTGCTCTGGTACTAGTAGTCACGTATGCCTATATATATATATATATATATATATATATATATATATATATATATATATATATATATATATATATATATATATATATATATATAGTTTAATACAAACAATACTATCATACAGGTTAGAGAAATTTAATTCGTACTCTACCGAGTTTCGAACCCAGGTCCGGGAGTAATCGACACCCATCACCTTGCCTACACGCACCAGCCCATATAACGTCACGACTAAGCACGCATCACCTATATATACCAGACAGAACAGACAGTGCAGTGCTATCCTGGATTCTGTAGTAGAATCTTGATAATAGTGGGCAGAAATAATAGCTTAATACAAACAATACTATCATACAGGTTAGAGAAATTAAATTATATATATATTATATTATATTATATTATATATATATATATATATATATATATATATATATATATATATATATATATATATATATATATATATATATATATATATATATATATATATATATAAAGTTATCAATTTATACGTCAAGAATTATAGTACATCACGTGATCATAGCGGCATTGAAGAGAAATGCTATAAATATTGAAAGGTGAAGCATATACGCATTTATGCATTTCATCCAACCTGGTCTATTCCAATGTGAAATAGTGTTGTATTATCCATCGTCATTGTCGTAAGCAAATCATTTTAATAATAATAATAATAATAATAATAATAATAATAATAATAATAATAATAATAATAATAATAATAATAATAATAATAATTTTTCCAGACAAAAAAAATAATAGCAATAACGTAAATAAGTATGTAACAAGTTCATCATGGCATATTTTGTCTATGCCATAATGTATAATTGTAGGTCTCATTATACTCATATTATATCCATTATTAAATTTGCAGAATTGACATATTTCAGATATCTTATTGTTGAAAATAGCTACACACCGCATGAACAACGCTAAGTTTATCACACCCTTTGCTGACTTTTTAACGAGAAGGTACTATGGTTATATTTTGTTGTCTGAATTAGATAATGTAATTGATAAGTTTAACTTTCAGTCGGGAAATCCCTAAACGAATTTATCAAATTTTACTAGAAACAAACACATCATCTAGCTAGTCTGTATAAACATATGGAGAAGTGTTTGATGTACAAAAGCCTACACCGTATATACTATCCTATAAGTCGAGCCTTACTCCCACAATATGGATCATAATCTATTGCAGCATAATGCACACACAGATGAGTGTCTGTATTGCTTGTTCTGCTGATTACTCCTAACAAACTGCATAGACCCAGATTTGCATAGTGCGACGACAGAACTGAATCTGCGCATTTTGCAGTTGGACTCGTCTTGTATGCGAGTATTAACGGTAGTTAAGTGTGCAGAAATTATGTGTCGGTCTTATTTTAGCTGGTTGTCCTACCGAGAGAGAGAGAGAGAGAGAGAGAGAGAGAGAGAGAGAGAGAGAGAGAGAGAGAGAGAGAGAGAGAGAGAGAGAGAGAGAGAGAGAGAGAGAGAGAGAGAGAAGACAACCTGCTGACAAAATCAGTTTCATTAGACAGTCACTCTTTCCAGTCTTGCTTGAAAACCATTAATTTTGCTTCAGATTGATTGATACTAAAGGCTCCAATATGACCTACACCAGCCTGTAGAGCGATACTTAATACCAGCTCTGTAAAACCATCGAACATTATAGGATTAAACGATCATGCTTGTGTATTTATCGATGTGTAAATGTTGCCTAATCACTCACAAAGTAAACATTGTGAGTAATTAGGTAAAATGTACATTTTATTTTATTGTTTGCTTGGTGGTCGATGATCTCCTAGACAACGATAAGCAAAGTATTATAACTGGGTGAGATAACCGCTACGGTGGCTTAGTGGTTAGAGCGCCCGCCTCAGATGCGGAAGGTCGTGGGTTCGATCCCCGATCAAGTCATACCAAAGACTTGCAAGATGGTACTAATAGCTCCCTCGCTTGACGCTCAGCATTAAGATGTTTGTATAAGAATGGCCGATCTGGTGGCAGGATGATGTGACTGGGTGGGAGATCATGCTACATGTTTGCGGCATGATGTCACGTGTTATTCGTGGTGTAGCTAACCCATTATGAAGCTTGAAATGTATGATTATTTCGATACAGTATTTAAATCTGAGTTTTATAGATCCTGAAAAGCTCTAGCAAAGTTTTATGTGTTGGGGTTTTATGCCCGATACTTCTTATAAAGGCAAGCTAAAACTGAGCTGGACGCAGTCTATCTCATGATTTGTTTTGAAAGGGTCACTGATTTACCTCTAATTCATTGACTTAAGAAATAGTTATTTATGTCGAATTGTAACAAACTAAAACTATTGACTTTTGAAAAGTAGAAAATACCCGATAATCTTATTTGTTACATCGTGGAAAGTTAATAAGACATCTTAAAAATGTTGTAACTTTTGAGTAGTTCCACTTGCAAATAATGGATATCATATAAATTAATTAAATGTATATTTTATTATGATTGTACGATAACTGATGAAACATGAGATTTGTAGTTTTAAATAAAAATAATAATAATAATAATAATAATAATAAAAATAAAAATAATAATAATAATAATAATAATAATAATAATAATAATAATAATAATAATAATAATAATAATAATAATAATAATAATAATAATAATAATAATAATAATGATAATAATAATAATAATAATAATCTTGGTTTTCTAGCCTTCAATAACGTAAATTATACATTTTATAAATAATAAGATAATGAAATTTATTAGCGTGAGAGAAATTTATCTCGTTCTTGTGGCGAGATCACATTGTAAATCATCTTTATCCCCCCATTCATATCCTTATGTATGTTTTTCAAATTTGTAGTCCCATAAATAGACTCAATTTATCTTTCTTCTTCGTCTCGTTTGCACTCAGCCGGATTCTCTGTGCCATAAATTGATATTTAAAATCCGTAATCTCCTGCTGTCATATATTGACAGTTTTCCGTTTCCTGTCAACTGTTAGAGAATTCGGGATAAAGTTCCAATAGCTGAGAGAGTAAATAAAGAAAGAGACCACCATAGGTACAAAATGCTTCTTACATCTGATCAGAATCGTAATTTATTGGAGATTAGTCTATCGATTTCAACCTCCATAGTGTTTCAGATTTGTCCAACAGGAAATCAACATGTTTTTCATTTTTTTTTATTGTTCTAAACTTCATATATACATGAATCGTCCTGCGAAATATATTTTGGCCGATTGACACAAAAGTGTGAGGTAGCGTTTAGGAAGTCTATGCGTATATAATAATTAATTTCTGTGATAGAACACACGATTGCAAGTTTATTGATTCCAAGATAATATTTGGGGAATTCTAACTACATGTACATTGTTTTCTGTCACATATGAAAAAATGATTATTTAAAAAAATGATTAAAGATAGAAGTATGACATTCTAAGTGAACTTTTACTTTACAGACAAATGTACTTGGTGTTTGTTATAATGATGCTATTGTTTTAAACTGTATATGAGTAGTTGGATTAACTACAAGTTTGTGAACTTTATTAGGGGGTTTTCTCTTCGTGGAATACATGCACTGGCGTACTGCGAATAAACAGATACATATCAGCGATGATATGTTGTGACTTAGTTTTCCAATATTTGCAAACTATCATCCTAACTAGTCTTCAATCAACATATGTCTTTAAGGCCTACGGTATCAGATTTAGGTATTTATGTGAACGAGCTGTATTATTTACGTTTTACAGAGTTGCTTCTGCTGATGGCATATATAAATTTTAACTTTATGTTTACGGAGATGTATTATTCATCTCAGATTTACATCATAAAACCCACAAAAACATATAAAAAAAACGTTCAATATCTAATACTTTGCCACTTTGACCTACCTTCTGCGCTTGCGTTTAATAAGTATAACATAAATATTCACATTAATGTCCTGGGCATAAAACAATCGCATATGATGAGATCAAACATCAACATGTACATACTGAATCTAAATTCATTCTTTGCACCAGGAAAGCACTGACATCTGCGTAATTTGTACACGCTACATGTGGCCTGATACATTTCCCATGTGTATACAGCAGAATCGTCATATTTCCGTTGGCGGTTAACAGGCAGCTTCAAAAAGATACATTACACATCCGCAGTTCATTTTGGACAGATGCTGTATGAAATACTTGTCTCATGCATAAATAAATCGGACGCCAGTATGGATTCGCCTTGATTTTCTTAAGCATAAATCAGACGTCAATGTGTGACGGCCTTTTATCAGGCGTTATATTAGACCGCCCTGGTTGTTTCAAGTAAAAGTAACGGGTCATCCTTGATTGTCTCAAGTATAAATTTATCAAAGTATCAATATGGGTCCACCGTGATCGACACAAGAGTAAATTAATAAGTAGTCCGCTGCTATCTTCTCAATTCTAAATCAACCTGGAGCCAATATGTGACTGCCTTAATCGTCTCATTTAAAACTAAATGAGACATCCATATGTACCCTCATTACATATTGGCTATGTATCTGATTATGTGGGTTTCAAAATAATGTGCATTGAATCTTGCGCAACAAAAATACCAGACGAATCGACATATTATATATATTACATATCCTAGACTAATGAACACATAAGCATAATATCATCGTTTAATCTATTCTGTATGAGGTGAGATTTTATGGAGATTTCGTGTTGATATAGCTTTGGACATATACATAACAGTATACAGAAGAAAAAAAAAAATACATTCATATGTTTATATAGCTGCTCCGTGTCCGGAGAAATAGATTATTGGGATTTAATTTGCTAACGTCAATCACATATCTACAAAGAGACAATATTAGGCCTTAACTGTATCTCCTTAATAATCGGCATCTACAAAACGTAGCAAATATAAGCTTTACTATGAATAGTGAATATTACGATAACAGCAATTTTGGAATTTTGTTACTTTGATTTGGTTGAATTCTTTGACCCAAAATTACTTCGTTCTCATATCTCATGCGAGGTCATACTACCCTCCTTGCAAACCCGTAGAACACAATTCCCATGAGGCGCGCATGCCAGAAAATATTCAGCTTGGGTAGATGGCTTCAGCCTAGATCAATAACAAAACATACCTCTCTTATCATAATATTTGTGTTACTACTCGATTACGAAACAATGCGAGTGATGATTATCTTTCCAAAACCCAAAACCATAGTCTGGCATATAAGTGAAATCCTCGATACACCGGCAAACAGTGAATCGATTTTCACTAAGTCATTAATATTTTGTTTCCGTATATGTGCTTTGAGTCGCAGGTGGTTTTCCATTTCCGTTAACACTATGTCGTATTCCGCCATGCTAATCTGTTTATCCTCAATAACAACGGTACAGCTTGGTAATAGTTTTTTATGACTGTTCTGTGCCGACGCGAGTAGTTCTTAATAGACACGTATTCGCGATATTCGAGAATACAGCCGTAACGAAATTATTTGGCCAGCGCTGTCCGTCAGGTAGGTTACTATTGAAATGGCTCCAAAAACAATTTCGATTGGTGTGTCTGCAAATGGTGGTTGCCGCGGAAATTCCCCAAGCATCGTCTATATCTTCACACATGTATTTTCAAGTAGCGCGGTTCTCTTGTTGATTTCATAGAGCAGCTGTTTCGCTTCGATTAATTTCTGAATGTGAAAATTTTAGGGTCCATCATAGTTCTATCAATAATGTGATCACAATGTTTCATTATAAATAGGTTGACCTTCGTCAAGTTTAACACGCACAGGCACTGTTAACCCAATCTCCAGTCTTTATCACCACTTTTATTCTTGTGGGTCATATGTGACATTCCAAATAATTCACGAAGCACCAACACTTCGTTTTTATGACCTATTATTAAATTCCCCAAGCATCGTCTATATCTTCACACATGTATTTTCAAGTAGCGCGGTTCTCTTGTTGATTTCATAGAGCAGCTGTTTCGCTTCGATTAATTTCTGAATGTGAAAATTTTAGGGTCCATCATAGTTCTATCAATAATGTGATCACAATGTTTCATTATAAATAGGTTGACCTTCGTCAAGTTTAACACGCACAGGCACTGTTAACCCAATCTCCAGTTTTTATCACCACTTTTATTCTTGTGGGTCATATGTGACATTCCAAATAATTCACGAAGCACCAACACTTCGTTTTTATGACCTATTAAAGCGGTTACTAAAGCATTAGAATAAGACGTGGCCGGAGAAGAAGTTCCTTTAGAAGCAAGTTTCAATTTTTCATCAAAGTAGGAATCAGGGGTGTTAAAACAGTTTTGACTGGATGGGGCATGTGAATGATCCCTTCAAGTAATGGACGAGCTGTCAAAGTTAACCATCATACCGCTTATCTGAGACTAGTTTCTAACAAGATACACATGATTGTGCATCTTTAACGACTAATACAACATGGTGCACGAATATATTTGGTAGGAAGATGAGATTAAAAGAGTTAATGTTAAATAATGTTTCAAAGAAAATAAGTGTAGGATGCTTTTATAGTGTTCTTTTTCAGACAGACGCCAAAGGGGGATTGTAAATGACTGGACATTATTCTTGTCGCAAGAGGTGAAACACATTGGTACGAAGGATCAAATAATCGGGATTGGTGGTGAGTAATCGATGAGTAAATTTGTATGAGGTGTTTGAGTGACAGTGACATGCGCTTAACTCAGCCAAGATGTTTCTAATTGTGTGGCCAACACTTGCACCTGAGATTTGCCTTTCGGATTTTTAAACCATCCACATTCTAGGCATTGGCACTGATGATACTTTACTGTTGTTAAAAAAAGGTTTATGTAAAGCTTGTGTAACGGATTAACGCTAGAATTACGATGATGTTTTTGTTTTGTTTAATATTTTAATATATTATCAAAGACAAAGTCGGACAGGATCCCATCGTCTCGGCGAGGAATGTCCTTTGCAAAAGAAATGTATTCACATTGACCGACGTAAGGTAATACATAAACCAATTGCCACACTTTGTAACACCATGAGATACCTTGCAGTGGAATTTCGAACAAGTGTGATTTGCGTTCGATCAAACGTTTGACAAATTCAGTTTTGTCTGAACTACTGGGTCCAGCAATTAATTTGTCAAATGAAAAACAAAGACACAAGGCAGCCCAACTTTGATGATATAACTTTTCGTCAGTTACTTTGAGAAAGAGGATGTGGTTAGAACTTGGTCACATTTCTCACAATAAAAAACGTATCAGAGAAATTCTTTGATAATATAATAACATCAACATGCCCCTGAAGATCATACGTGTGAATGTATTTACCATCGGTCATCGAAACACGAGATCTCCGCAAAGGAGATGAGGGTATACAATCAACGTATAGCAAAAGGCCAAAACTTGTGGAAGATTTTGCATATCATGAATGCTACACATGATTTCTTTATTTATACCTTTTTGCTGCAAACGGAGTTCTGCATTTTTTTGGTGTTTGACTTAGTCCGATTATCGAACAATATTCCATGATCGTTTCCATTCTGCTGTATATTTCTTCTCGGCATTCATTCGACCTAGTAAGATGACTCGGCTAAGCACATGCAATCCTGTGAATTGAAAATTTTGATTACATTTGGTATTGCGAATTTCGTCACCAAATAACACTTTTCTCCGTGGGCCTCTTCCTCTAGGAGGGTTATGTCAAAAGTAGCTTTTTGATCGACGATGTTAAACTCGTCACTGGATTGTTGATTGTGTTGAATTTTGTGAGTGTCTTTGGAAAGTTTTAATTTTACCGGTATATCAAACTTGATCCAATCAAATATTTGACATTGTCGCGATGGATGGAAAGTCTCAAACGATCATCTTATTTTGGTTGGAAGTGTCATTTCAGTAGCTCTTACAATAAATCCCACAAATATGTAAAGAAACTTGTTGCTTTCAATGGTACTTTTTTGAATCCGTCAAAAGTAAAAAAAAAAAATCTACAAGAGCTACTTAACGACTTTCTTTCCTGGTGAATCTTGACTCTTTTGGTCTTGTGGATGGGTGATAATGGGGGTTGGTTCAAGCCCACTCATGTTTACTTGCGTTAACACTCCAGTCAGCGTATGAGGTGACGCCCAAAGTCGTATTCCTCATCGCCTATTGATACACCAGCCTCCAAATATAGAGAGCAGTTATCAGAATCAAAACAGATCGGCCAGAGAAATAATTCGAAACCATGCTTCTAAGAAGACTACGGAATACTAATATCGAGTTTAAGTAACAAAACTTGTTATGTGTGTCATTGGAAATGACATTTTGATGGGAATGTTCAAAACGTCAAAGCAAAGGAAAGACAGAAGGAAAGAGAACAAAAGTAAAGATACCTGTTATAATTTTCAGTAAACAAAACATTCGTCGTTCAGAGTGTCCCAAGAAAAAAGACATCATTTACGAGGAGCATTAAGAAACAAACAAATAATACAACTCATATCCGTCAAGAAGGCAAAACAACTCATACACGTCAAGAAGGCAAGACAACTCATACCCGTCAAGAAGGCAAAACAACTCATACCCGTCAAGAAGGCAAGACAACTCATACCCATTAAGAAGGCAAGGCAACTCATGCCCATTAAGAAGGCAAGACAACTCATACCCATAAAGAAGGCAAAACAACTCATAACCGTCGAAAAGGCAAAACAACTCATACCCATAAAGAAGGCAAGACAACTAATACCTATAAAGAAGGCAAAACAACTCATACCCGTCAAAATGGCAAAACAACTCATACCCGTCAAGAAGGCAAGTCAACTCATACCCACAAAGAAAGCAAAACAACTCATAACCATTAAGAAAGCAAGACAACTCATACCCGTCAAAATGGCAAAAGAACTCATACCCGTCAAGAAGGCAAGTCAACTCATGCCCATAAAAAGGCAAGACAACTCATATCTATAAAGCAGGAAAAACAACTCATAACCGTTGAAAAGGCAAAACAACTCATACCCATAAAGAAGGCAAGACAACTAATACCCATAAAGAAGGCAAAACAACTCATACCTATAAAGAAAGTAAAACAACTCATAACCGTCGAAAAGGCAAAGCAACTCATACCCATAAAGAAGGCAAAACAACTCATACCTATAAAGAAGGCAAAACAACTCATACCGTCAAAAAGGCAAGACAACTCATACCCATAAAGATGGCAAGAAAACTCATACCTATAAAGAAGGCAAGACAACTCATACCCGTCAAAATGGCAAAACAACTCATACCTGTCAAAAAGGCAAGACAGCTCATACCCATAAAGAAGGCAAGACAACCGGGAGATAGTTAAGAGTACGAACCCATAACAGTGAATAAATCCAAAGAGTCAGACAATGAAGAAAATAAAGAAGAATTTTTTTGTGATGTGTTATCAAATATCTCTTTTTGAAAGAGTATATATTAAACAAACGAAAACATGTGTCTTTTTTATTTGATTTTGTTTTCTTTACGTATGGATAAGATATTTAAACACACTCACACAAAAGAATCATCGGAAGGAATTTAAGGTATACTTGATTTGTCAATCTCTGAGTGTATTCTATTTTCTAAATTATATATGTGGCCTTGAAAACCAAGATTTTGATTCTCTGGGAATACATTGTCTTAGAGGTTAAATAATCAAGTAGACGTATGGTATTGATTTTTCTATCTTAGCCCAGCATGCTTCCTACCATCCTATTAGAATAGCTATATGAGCAACAAGGATTCGACTCATGTATATTGCATTGATAATCAATGTTTGCGAAGATTGCTTATATCGAGGCTAACGGACCATCATCCCAGTACTTAAAAATACTAGTATTCGTCAGGGACGCAAAAATAGTTCGGCTTGGCCGAAGCACCAAATTGCAGTCAATCAGGCCTGGGCTGGAAAGTGAAATTGATACTCTCGCATAGGAGCCCATCACGCTATATGCGAAGCGATAGGACCAAAAAAAATTAGTTCAGTTCGATTCTGTTAAGACAGGATTAATGGGATTATCGAGAGACTGTAATTAGTTTGGTTGGGCAATTAGCGTAATACGTGTTGTACTGTGATACAACACTCCAGCCAACTTGGCCTGGTCTGTGAATTGGACTCTGCACTCATGCTTAGAAGTCCAGCATGATCAGCACTTAACTAACGCACTGGCATTAAACCGTATCATCATCATGGGTTGGATGGACTAATCCCTCTTTGAAATGTTGTATTTTAGAAATTTCACACAAAAGCAAAATAAACAAGACTAACCCACATCATCAAATATAGAATTTGACAGACTTTTCGTTGGTACAGGACTTAACGTATTTCCCTTGAAAGGTCTTGAAGTAGTTGCAATAAGAGGAACATTTTCTCTCGTGAATTATTCCTCTTACTATGTGTTGTGCAAATATTGGACGAATGACATGGGTTATGATTGATATTTATTGATTGGATAATCATTAAAGATTATAAGCATTCTTCTAACTCTGAATCCTCCATATTTAAACAATTAGTGAACAAAATCTCTCGAATTTACAGATAGAGACAAAATAACAATCTCTCGAAACCTAAAGTTGTTACAATACCAACAAAAAGGTCTTGGATATCGTTATATGTTGTCTCGTCTGACTCTAGACACTTTTATATGTTGCAATGAGGAACATTTGGTTATAAAACATGAGTACATTTCAACCAGAAATATTTGGTTATAAAGTCTGTACACGTTTTAATCAGGAATATTTAGTTATAGAGTCTGTACATGTTTCCATCAGGAATATTTGGTTATAGAGTCTGTACATGTTTCCATCATGAATATTTGGTTATAGAGTCTGTACATGTTTCCATCAGGAATATTTGGTTATAGAGTCTATATGTTTCCATCAGGAATATTTGGTTATAGAGTCTGTACATGTTTCCATCAGGAATGTTTGGTTATAGAGTCTGTACATGTTTCGATCAGGAATATTTGGTTATAAAGCTTGCTATGATGATAGATAATACAATCACGGTCGAAGATACTGGTACTTGAAGGAAACTTCATGTCAAGTTGATGTGGCACTGACCATGTAAGATAACTTAATACCAAGCTGATTCGAAACTGACTGTTAAAGAAAAATCCATACCCAGCTAATACAGTACTAACCATATAAGGTAAATCCATGCCAAGTTGATATGGCACTGGCCGAAGAAGGTAAATTTATGCTAAATTTATGGTGTATTGACCATGCCAGATAAATTCATATCTAGATGATATGGTAATGGCCTTATCAGGCAAAATCATGCCGAACTGATACATGAAAATACAATGCAGTATGAACCGTGTAAACCGAATATTCAGTATTTTATCTCAACTGTACAGTGAGTCTTTTATTGGGATTGATTATTTCCGATATATATTTCTAAGATTATCGTACAGTGTTTTTTTTTATCAAAGACTAAAGCAATCAACAAATGTCATTTCCTGTGCGTATCATCAAAGACTAAAGCAATCAACAAATGTCATTTCCTGTGCGTAGCATCTCTCATGTTTAATCTTAAAGGATTACTTCTTTCCATATAATGTAATTGTCATATATCAGTCCAAACGATTACATTTATCTTATGCAAAAACATCTTCCGTTAGTGAATAACCTGTTACCGGATTAAATGCTGAAGAACGGGAGTGTTTCTGAGCATACACTAAAGAAACGCTAAAGTCACAATCTCTCACATTGTAGACAGAGACAATAAAATAAAATATTTAGTTATTTGCAAATAATAAGCGAAGTGTTTTCCCTACTTGTCATGCATCACTACATTAATTGTAATATTAGGTTAGTAAAGAGTCCCCACATCTAAAATTAAGTCCGTAAAGAGTCCTTACTAGTTCTCGACTTCACAATTAAACAAATTTATTACATATATTTTCGCGTCATATCATAGGTCTTTGTAATATGTCGAATTTTAAAGGCTTATTAAAAATTTAGGTTAAATAAATTGTGCTTTGAAGTTAAGACAGTTAAGTCAGAAAGGTCTTGAGAACGTTCAGTGTCACCATTTTCAGCCCACTTGATGTAACAAAATATTTTATCAATCACGGCATACTACTTCAAATTACGTGTAAATGAGCATTCTCCAATCCTTATGCACACTACTGTTCCAAATCTACACCCCCACCCCACATATACTTCTTCGGCTATGACGGTATCATCTAAGATGACCAGACCAAGTTGCTCACAATGACTATATTCGGGGAATTTGTTTTCTGGCGCATCTTTTCATAATTGTACCTTCAGTTTCAATTGATGTATTGAATCGTAGTTTTCTTCCTTTAAATATTTATTTCACGTATTAATATTTCTTTGCTTTTCTTTGGCTACATAACATTCCATTCACATTTGCAAGCTAAGATTTGTTTGCGCGCACGTACATATTATTAAAACAGTGCAGGATAATGCACGGTGCTCAGGTTTCATTCGTAAAATGAACTTCATGTAAAATTTGAACCAAAGCAAAATAATTTATTGTTTCTGTTGTATTATTCCTTTAATATAACAGAGTGATTAATATGAATATTAAACAATATTGGTCTTTCATTTAGATATACTTGTATGGAACCTTAAGGACTATGTCCATTATGAACAGCTTATAACACATTAAGTATTATGGTTTGTGTAACGTATTTCACGTTTCTTTAAAAAATATTGATATTTGTACATAGATTTGAAAATCACAAGGAAATGTAAGCTATTTCTTGCGCTACTCTAAGTTAATTATTTATCCCCAATAAAGGATGCTCTCAAAGGTTAGTACACTGTCACTACTCTAAGTTAATTATCAATTCCCATTCAAGATTGCCGTCATGGAAAAGAAAATTGTCGCTACTCTAAGCTAATTATCTATCCCTGAGGATAAGTGCTTTCGAGGAAACGTGCACGGTCGCAAATTGCCTGTGAAATGATGGGTATTTAGAATGCAATAAAATTTGACTTTCTTAAAGGGGATATATTCTAATTTTTAAATACGTGAAGAGTATGGTATGTTGCAAATACCTGTTTTTATTTGATACAATTATTAAGGTCGCATTGGTTTTTTTTTACAATCGAAAGTTTTGCAACCGATTTGAAACGGGCAGTAAAGATTTCTCAAGTTCTTGTTTTCTCTTCGATGACTTTGTTATCTTCCATGTCACAGTTTATTACGAATAGTAAAATTGTATAAACATTAGCTTTCATGGTATAATATGGAACAAATTACAACAAAGCGAATTTAGATCCAATCTCCTTAGAATTCATAGCTCTACGTTGAATCATATAAATGAGGTCATAATTTGTCTTACATTTCGTGGTGAGATATTGAAATTTATTAGTGGAAGACAAATGATATCAACATAGTGACGATATTACCTTTTTCTCCACAGTGGCGACAATTCTCTCTCTCTCTCTCTCTCTCTCTCTCTCTCTCTCTCTCTCTCTCTCTCTCTCTCTCTCTCTCTCTCTCTCTCTCTCTCTCTCTCTCAACCGTATATTAAGGTATACCCGTAAAATCTACGATAAATGGTACACAATTTTAAGAAATGAAATCGTGATTAAATATAATAGCAATTTTAACTCGCATTTTAGCCGCGTTTCAAAATGATGGTTGAATTGAGCATTACTTATTACTGATTTTATACCGAAATGATGTGGCTATAAAAAAAATTGGATCCACTTTTGGTTTTTAGCTAGGCTTCAAGCTTGCTAAGGCCACACAAAAAGTTACGTTTAAATGCAGAATTAAACAAAATAAAAAAGTAAATTTATTGTTATTAAAGTTTATTGTCATTAAAATAAAAAAGTAAATTTATTGTCATTAAAGTTTCTGTTTAAGTAAGGTACTGTCAGTCGTCTGATAGATAGAACCAATCTGTTATGTTTCTAAGTTACTCCAATACAACAATATCAACCGGGCATGAAACGGGTTAACAAAAATTAAAATGTCTTCAATTCAGTACGAATACAGCCATTATTTTGCGAAACAAAAAACAATTTAAAGCACGATGTGCACAAGTTAAAATTTTAAAACATCGCTGTTCCAAGAAGTATTGTCAAATATGAACTTTTTTTTCATTTATGTAGTAATGAATCTGTTAATCGCGCTGATTCAGAATAGAGAAAACCCACGGAAACTGACTTCGTTTGCAGTTAATGTTAGATAAACATCAAAGCTTTAAGAGTAGATATACGAAAATATGTCACACGTAAAGTGGAAACAGTTTGTGTTGCCACGAGTTACTGAACCTTAAGAGCAAGTTTCGCTCCTTCCTGAGTTTATTTTTATGGTAATTAACGCAATATATCCAATAAAAGAAAAGGTTAGCCTAGGCATGCTACAATTGACTGATATTTCGTCTTACACGGCGAGACGCGCTAGAAGTTCAGGATGTTTTCAGGTTTGTGTCTAATCTTCTCAACTCAACGTCGTACGAAAATTAAAAAAAATAGACACTCATCGGTTGGAATATATAAGTTTGCTGCTAATTGATTTTGCTAGCATTGAATGATGTCAGACGTTGCATGGTGTCAGAAGCTGTACTGGCAAAATTCCAAGCAGTGGTTCTCTATGGCAGCGGTTGCCCTTTGGCTTTCCCTAGAGACTACTTCTAATGATGTTATATCAGCTGACATATTGATATTTGAAAGGTTCACAGTGATACTGACCACGTTATTTTATCATTGTCCACAAATATAGCTATAAATGCAATTTGGACATTATTGATTAAGCCCAGTTGATGACTTGAAGTCTGTACTGTCACATTTAGACTAGATAGAGACTGTTGGAAACATCGTCAACTACTTTTGTTTACGGCTGACTGTCAGTTTTAAACGTTTAAGGTCAACAAAAGACTTTGTCCAAATTAGTCAATGGACCATTTTCTTCAGCAAATCGAGATATGTATCCTTTCAGACATGATTCGTATCAAATGTCATACTTGCAATAATGAATGACAGGAAACCTCACGATGCCTCGAGAAAACACCGGAAGTTCTTAAATTGTAAATATATGTACTACAGAAAACAAAATAAGAAGATAAACGCATGAAAATAAATGTAATCCAAAAGTTTAACGATACTGAAATATTAAATGCAAAATGAAATGTGGCTTCTATGGCAAAAAAAAAAAAAACGAATGCTGATTTCGAATCCATAACAAAACGCAAAACAATTCTGACTCAAAAGTCAGATAAATATGTCCGACATGAACATAAATAAATGTAAACCATACCTTTAGCATAAACAACCAAGATAAAAGTAAAAAAACCCCAACTTTTAAGACTTTTACCTATCAAGAGCAAGTAACATATATTTATGGCTAAGGCTGATCGAAAACGAGTCGTTAAAAAGTAATAAAAACGGGAACTGTTCTTGAGCATCTGTACTTGCTTATGACTCTTGAAAAAATTACAAAACAGATTAATTGGAAGCTATTGAAACACGTTTTTGCGGTATTACACTGCTTTACAAAGCTAAAATTAAATTATTAAAGACTGGTTATGATTCTAGTTTACTTCACAAGGCAGTAAGCAATAATTGAAGGCTACCAACTTACAGAACTGGTTCTTGATGGATTTTCTACGATTGGTTGATTTCAAATCTTATATACGAGTTAAGGACCGAAAATACAAAACCTTTGATTTTTATAGATGAAGAAAAACAAATTCAACTTAATAGAGATTTGCCACAAATTGAGCGCCACAATGTGCACGACCAAGACCACATGACAACAACACAGATAAGATACGTCCTGGCGACAGCACCTGGAGTTAACAAATGTGCGAAGTTCGTTTAATTGCTTATTCGCTCTCTATTTTACGATGATAGTAGCAGTTCATTAAGGAGCTGTTTAGATCTGATTCTGGCCAAGAAATTAAATCGGATATCAGACTGACGAAAAATACATCTTGTTCAATAATGCTATGGTAGACGTAAGGCTTAAAATACAGACATAGCTATGAAAAGGACGATAAAATGTGTTCATAGTTATAGAATAATAGTATAAAGCTCTCTCTACAATCGTAAAGGACGGCAGGTTCATGGAAACTCCAAAATGAATCAATGATATCAAATTATTTATGTTACTAAAAGGTGAATATTCTGACATAGAATCAAAACAGAATGTGTTTATATGTTTTCTGTGCTTTATAATTTCATCCACGGTATGTATATTCAGCACATATTCATACTCACAATACATGATGACTTGCGCTTTACGTTCGTGTTGGAAGTTCTTGAATTTAAACATGGAACTTTATTCTAACATTATGTCAACCGTGTTTGACACTTTTGAAACATAAACGTTTAAACGTATTTAATTTGCTCGATTTAAGTGTCACGGAGGCCGATAAATTATCCCCACATCATTAATAATATTGATTGGTAGTTTATGAGATGATATCACCTATTCATTAAAACCTGCAGAAATCTACTGCCAATATTGTCTGCACACATCGATGTAGATTTTATATACTTACATGTATATCTCGCTTCGGCAGTGCTACCGTCAACTGAATTGTTCTTTTGGCAATAAGTACAAGTTAAGTCTGGATGGAATCCTATGTATGGCGACTTATAAATGCACGTGGAAATACCCCACCATCACGTCCAGTGACCATTTTGAATTTCTTGATAGATATGGATGTTGCCAAATACCGACAGGTGTCTAAACTGTGCGCATGTTTGTTCCGGAAAGATTTGCATTCAGCAAGATTATACATTTTAATAAAACAAATATTTGGGCAGGGTACGGATTTGTCAGTCGTTTGGACTTTTACGTTTAAATATGTTGCCTTCGTTTAAATGACTGCTGTAATTTTTTAGTCAATGATACTGTTGTATAGTTATTTCGCTTTTTGAAATTTGACAGCTTCCAGGGGTTCTTTTAGTTATGTTTGAAATTACTGAACTTGTACCCGTATTTTCGTCATTGAAAAACCCATTGATTTATATAAAAGTTTCTTCGATATGCTTGCGTTTGAATTATTGAATTCCAACCTTTTTCATCCTTGTAAATTCTTTGACTTTTACTGCGTAATTATCTTCAATATATCTGCGTTTGGAAATAATTAAACTCGATCATTTTTTTTTCAGCCTTACAAATTTGGTTTATTTTTGTAGCTTATTTTGTTCGACACATTTGCTTCTAAAAACATTTTATTTTATCTAATACCTATCCGATCATAAATAGATGTAGGATTTCGTCCACGGTTCAAATTTGGATTTTTTTAAAATCACCCGAATCATTAATTGTACCATAAAAGATTCATTGCAATGAGATGGAAGATATCAGGGAAGAGTTGAAAATGAATCGATGAGTGATTTAAAAAAAATGCATTATGAAAAGAACATCCATGTCATAGGGTACTTATTTAGGGCTGATTTTTAAATCCACGTCAGGCGCTACTTACTTAGTGATAATTTTACATCGCTGTCCCGGGTTACTTATTTAGAAATGATGTTAAATTCATACCATGGGATACTTATTGAGGAATGGTTTTAACAATTTTTTTATATTCAACGCAGTATAATAATAAAAAAACGCCTTTTGAAACAAAAACTGGAAAAATTAAATATCTAAATAGTTACGTTAAAAAGTTAATATTTCACTAGACAGTTACAAACATATTTAGATTACACAGACGTTGATACAATTTTAGCTTTTCTTTAAATGAGTGAAATGTTAAACATGATCACATCCTATATCACTGTGCACCCGATACAGCTTTTGTTGGGTCCTGCAGTTTGTTGGTATATATAAATTTAGGTCCAAAAGCAAGCTGCCTTGCAAATTACACTTGATGAGCTTTTCATGTAAATTATATTTTAGGTTAATCTAGGACGGTCTAGGTTTGTTTAGGTTTGTTGCCTCATGAGATTGTACCTTAGTAATTATTTTGCGTCTTGAGGAATGACCAGTCTGCCGACTTATTTTGTTGTAAATATTGAATCCGAATATGACCTTATGGTTTTAATGTTTCTTGTAAAATCCATATTGCTTATTCCAAACAATGACCAGGTTTTGATCTCTATAATCACGAATTTATCACGTAATAAAGATATATTGAGACAACCTTACAGAGTGTATCCACATATCTTATGCCTCAATTACTAATCAAAAAGTAAAGTCATGAAGATTTATAGCTTTAATATTCAAAAGTTTTGTTTTATTAAGTTAGAATTTTGGCATGCTGCCAAAGTGTCTATTAGGTAAAAAGCGGCCATATGGAAGAGTGATATTTATGGGGATTTATCACTTTAGCACGTAAGAAACATAAATTCATGGAAATGAATTTTGGCTGCTTGGACTATCGTAAAATTAATATCTTTCTCTAAGTAAATATTTCAATAAGCTTATAGTGGTTGAAAAAGAATCATGCCTGGAACTCATTAATTAGTTATCGTGATAAATATATTGTGCGGCTTTTATTATTGTCCATGGTTTGAATCCGAATGGAACACTGGTGTGACCTTTCGCATGGTCTTTACTCCAATTGCCTTACATTAATTAACCTATTTGTGTTGATATGCCTCCTTTCAACCCCAACCGCACCTGCGTCTAGCTCAACATACTACACAAAAGTGTTTTTACTCGAGTCCACAAAGATGCAAGCGTTGAATAGATCCAGATTACTAAAAAGAGTAACGATAAGCCATTAAGTATGTAGCGTGGTGTCATCTAGTGCAATCTTCTTATGGTACCTACATGTAAAGCCATAAGTCTTCTAATTATCATGTTAGGAAATGCAATAAATCACATGAGGTGAGGAAACGTATGACATTTTAAACGCTGAATATAGATTCTGAATACCAAGACGCTGCTGGCATAACTAATGTATGGGATCTCCAAGGATGTATCTCTGGGTGCACAAAATGTATGATATTTTGATATGAAAGTATTTTGTGTTAAAAGAAAAAGGACACCCCACCCCCCTTAACTTGCTTAGAGAGATTTACGGTATCTTTCGAACGCGTATTAACCGTACGGTACGAACACAGATTAACCTTATCTTACGAACAAATATTAACCTTATCGTACGCACACAAAGAGCCACAACTGCGGCTTTGAATAACAAACTCAGAATTTTGTGATGCAGTAGTCAGTGAATGTTATGCTTTGAACTTTGCATTTCAACAGAGATAGTTATTTTTTAATACACGCACGTGTCTTCTTCATGCAATTGCAGCAGTAGTGTCATCACGTTGATATGGTCTGTGTTAGAGTAGTTTCAGGAATGATTCCTTATGTATATAAATAAATGGTGATGTTTTCATCCTAAGATATATAATGTAAATTACATGATTATACTTAACCTCATGATCAAATATTCTCATTTGAGGAAGCAAAACAAATGGGTGTTATTTACATCTATTCCATTGATGTTAATTATATAGCTACGATGTGATTATAAAGCATTTTGTCTCTCTCATTCTTCGTTTTTACATTATCAGTACATTTAGTTGATATCATTTAGCCATTCTTGTAATGACAACTGGAAATGATTAACAAGCGATCATCCATATTATGAACCTGACATTTTCATAGAATAAGCAAAACGGCATTTTATATTAAGATGGGTATATCTGCTTCTGGTATATATTCTAAATGTATCTTCACATTTTGATAGAAGTGTGCACGAAGCTGCCACTGCTAACTCCCAGTATTTGATGATGCGTCAAATAGATACTGCGTCAGATGTGCTCAGGTGCTGGCAACGTAACCATAAAGACAAATGTTTGAGTAAATGCATTAATTTAGATGCATTTATATCATTTAATGCAAATGCATCTTCACTTGCAATTGCAAGTTTTCACTAAAATATTAACTGTTCTTTTCGATTTCCTGTTGATGTGACATTCGGTACGTTAAAATTATTAATATGTCGGAAAATTATATTATAATGCACCGCAAGGTCAGACATGCTTTTGATTTATAAAGAAAGGATTTGGTTGCGTTCCATATCCGAAAACTCAAACAGAAACAATTACAATACGAGCAACAGCTTTCGTGTATCTTAAGACACTTGCGCTAAGCGAAATCTCGAGGGAAAGTATTTGAAGCAATGCAACTACGTTATGCGCCAATTTTCTGAATAGAAAATTACTCTTGTAACAAGATATGTCATTATTTCGTTGGTGTGGAAAATGGAAACAGTGCAACGGCATAAAATATTATTCTCTACTTTAATATTTTCTTTCTCTTTTGTAAAAAAAGTGTTTTCACTTCAGGTCAATAAATGTAACTTGTTTAGAAATCTTTGCTTTATAGACCAATCAAAATCATTGTAACTGTTTCAAATTTCGAATTAATTTCTTTCTGCATTTTTTTTTGCTGCACGGAGATAAAGATGCAGCATTAGTTGTTTTTTTTTTCCCTCGTTGCACTCATTTTGGTACAGAAAAAGAATTATCTTGCAAACAGCTTATTATCACAAGCTATAATTCATAGAGTGAAAATGTGACGCGAGCACAGCAAACAAAAAAGCCATTGATCTTTTTTTTTTTAAAAAAAAGCACACAGATTATACGTTTACTATCGATGAGACCCGGCAAACTAACCCAAACTTCAAGGATTTGGCTAGGTCACTAGGACATACTACCATTACCCGAACGAACAGTGCCGTTTTAAGGCTTAGGCACGCGAGGAACGTGCTTAGAGGTTCGCGCAACAGGGGGCCCCGTGGCGGTCCCTAAACAAAATTTCAGTGTCGGTTGTGTTAGCAGTTTAGTGTTTGTGCCTAGGGCCCCCAAACTTCTTAAAACGGTTCTGCGAACGAAACATATACCAGAGTAGCTTGTGTGCACCCACTCAGTCATACGTACCAAATTTGTATTTCAATGGTATTGTCATTTTTACGCGGCCCCATTTCATTCGTGGGCAAACTGTAACGCTGGCAATACCTGTCTGAGATGAATAGACGTTATACTATTAAAATTCATAAATTTTAATATTACGTCATTTACTGAAGGATTAAACCTTGTGGAAGCCCCTAGACAGTCGAAATCTTGCCCTCCCATGCAAATTATATCCTATAACGTTAAATTAAAATCAAATCAATATTATTTTGATACGTTGCCAGGGAACCCTTTAAAAAGCGTAAAAGGCGTGGGGCCCATTGGTAGGTGCCTACTCCGCCTATTGGGTAACCCGGCACTGGCGTCATTTATCGTGGAAAAAAAAGGAAACGTACAAATGGCCGCTCATACTGTTCTCAATCTATGATTTTTTGTTCACCAAGTAAAATCAGAGCGGTAAACGAAGGTGGGTGAGGTGTCTTCGTCAGGTCATAGTAGCGTTTAAAAATGAAACTACACGTACAATTGCTTCTCAAACTTGTTGACGCAGTCTGGCAGAAAATAGATGTCGTTACAAGATTTGCAATAGGTGGAACCCAAGGAGTTACAATTTGGCGCAAGACCCATCTACGGTTTAACCACAAGTAGCAGCTACGAAGTAGTGGATTTGTGCAGAAAGAATTACGAGTTATTGAGTACAGGGTACAGAATAGATACAGCGGACGACCTATCATAGTACAAATTAGTCGTCAAGTTGCGAAGCAGCCTCCAATTCTCTTCTTCGATTCATAATGCCAGCATAATTGACGAACTTTACCCCGGGCATGAGTTATTTTGTCGTGAACGATGTATGATGCTTCGCTGGAAAGACAACCCCGCTAGTGTTTTTTTCGAGCGGTCGTCATAAGAACGAAGATATGACCTGAATGACACAACGATACACACACGTGTTCACAGATAAAACCAACAAAAGATACAAAGTCATAACCGCAGAAACTGCTGAGGAGTGAAAGGAAGATTTCGGAAAACACCACCGGGATGATGGAAATGAAAATAAAACCGGGTCCCATTGTTAGGTCAGCCAAACGTAACAAAAATATTCTGTAAATCCACAAAGGCAACTGCTGAGACCATTTGACCTTTGCAAAAAGGAATACGGAAGTGAAAGAAAAAATACTTGAGATTGGTGGCGAGATCGGAGAAATAAATAATGGGTTATAGGAAACGTGCAAAGACAATGAGAACTTACCAAACTTATTCCGCAACAACAACCACCGGGGTACACGTTTAAATTGAAAACATTTCCTCAGTTCTTTACCAAAGACATTTGACGATGGATGTATGAAAATCACATTCGTGAATGTCTCAAAGAATGTTCATGTTTAACCCAACAACAAAAACATGACTCACACGTAAAGGAAGAATGTCCCAATGGGTATTTAAGGAGTTTGCGGTAAGATCAGAGAAAAACTCTTCTCAGCAGTGCTTCAAAGTAATTTAAGAAACCCATTAATAGGTGATAAATTGTGGATATCATATATAATAAAATCCTACACGCAAGAAAACGTTCCTGTTTGTCTACCTGAATTAACTACAACTGGACCAATATCTTGAAAATAGGTTTCCACAAAGGACTCAAACCCACCTTCAAATTCCACCCAAATACAAACCATACGAACGAGCATCTAATCATGAACCCCAATAAAATCTACTTCAACCAATGTTGCAAGAAGAAATGGACAGGCAGCGAAAAAATCTAAACTTAGCCCAACCATCAGTTGTAAAAGAAGAACCGAGTGGAAACTGCACACGCATGTAACAAGAAACAGGTTGACAAACTCATGGACAGGCTGGAAACACTTGCGGGGTCTGTTAACGCGAATGTCATCATGAAAGTGGAGACTTTCCGCGCGTTCATGCACGAATTATCGAAGACATCATTGATGTATAAAACAAGTTGATGAATTCAGAGTCGCTTCCTATTCTTTGCGAAATCAATGCCGTTATTCAGTGTAGTTGCCCATATAACCTTCAGTATCACTACAGTGATCACGATATCGTCAATCAAAACAAGAATTTTATATGGTTTCTGTGTCATCGCGGATGAAGCAATGTGTTTTGTCTTAGGTGTTGCTGGAAAGCAGGTACGCCAGTTGGAATTGCTGTCTGAACAATATTGATAGTAACAACAGCCACAGGAGGCGCTTACAAAATAATTTGTTACGACTGCATCAGCGACTACGAATCTATTTGGAAATTCTCTCAGCAGCACAAAATAGTCCAAATAGATAAACACACAATTCTAGGTGGCTATTGAACACAAAAGTTACCATAAGCCCGTTTTCGACACAGTGTTAAGTGAAATGAATAACTTCCGCGGCAGGAAGTTTTCTCACGCAAGGCAAGTACTGCGAGTGACTTTATCAAAACTTGGTGTCGCCGCAAGGATTCGATTGTGTGTGTCGTGAGAGCAAAGCCATGGGGATACGACTTTGATCCTTATCTGTAACATAAATTTTAAATCCCATTTCTTGTACTACTTCGTGTCTGTATTCTTGTACGCTCCGAATCCAACTTCCATAAATTCAAAATGGTTTTGAAGTTCATTTACACTGCAAAGTTAAAAATATTCAACAATAGTAATGATGGGATGTGTAATAAATACACATTCTGAGTGGGGGAACAAATCGTTTGAGCAAGCCTATGAATACTTCTTTTAGCAGAATTGAAACCGAGTGGGTTTTCTCCGTTTGGATTAAATGAATAACACAGATACAAAGTGATATATATATATATATATATATATATATATATATATATATATATATATATATATATATATATATATATATATATATATATATATATATATACACACAAATGTGTTTATATATGTATATATGTACGTGTGTATACATACATACATACATACATACATACATACGCGCGCACACACACACACAATCACACATATATATATATATATATATATATATATATATATATATATATATATATATATATATATATATATATATATATATATACATACATACATACATACATACATACATACATACATACATACATACATACATACATACATACATACATACATACATACATACATACATACATACATACATACATGTGAATATAAAACAAGTGCACTGAATCTCACACTCCTATCATACAATTGATTCAAATCACTCAGGAAATGATAAAGAAAGAAAAAAATATACAAAATGTGATTCATTGGCCTCTAGTCTAAAATTAGAGGCACAAATATATCATGCATTATGTAAAATGAGATTCACGTAATCTCTTGTACACATTAAGCTTTGAGATTCACGAAATCTCTTGAGATAGAACAGACAAAAAAAAATGAGCAATACTCAAAAAATGTTATTACTATTGTTTCGAGTAAACACTACTGCGTTCAACTAAATACACGAATATGTGAACACACATCACTCTAAACTGGAAGAGTCATTCATTTGACAAACTGTCACTATACAGTTTATTTAATATACGAACTGGAACTCTGCAGTTTCACTAGATCTCTTTCTTACCGATCCACATTCATATACATCACGGATCTCTTATATGTATTCATTCACATACATACATGTATTCATACACATAGACAGCCTGCCGCAATAACGATAGCTACATCCGACCATGGGTAGCTACAGTCTGCAGCTCTTATCGGACACTGAATCTCCCTTAAGACTTCGTCAGCTCCAATAATGTCCAATAAGCTCCAATAATGTCCACCAAGCTACTATAATGTCCATTAAGCTCCCATAGTGCCCACTAATGTCCAATAAGTCTCAAAATAGTATCCAGTATTATCCAATAGGCTGAAACAAAACCAAACTATTTATTACTAAAATGGCAATAGCAAAGCACACAATGTAACAAAGCTTCATCACCCGATATAACATAAAACCAAGAAAAGGTTTCACAAATCAAATAAAACAAAACTTTGACACTTACCCTTATGACCTGAGACGGTAGTGGATAATACCTACACCACTGACTAAATCCAAATGAATTGTGTCTCAGTACGAAATATATCAAGCTTAAATTCATAGGCATGGATAATAGTAATGGTCAAATGTTCATGTATACCATGTTTATCCGTGACTTTCCGTCGCATGTAATTTCGAAATCACTTTACCTGGTGGCACGTGATTCACCCCAGATAACGTTGTAGGCCTGCACAACGAATAAAGGCGTAAAATATATTCAAGGCAAAGCCATGTTATTTACAGTCTTATTCTGCGACACTTCTCTTCTTCATATCCAAATCGCCCCTTATGCAGACTTGGAGCAAAACATATGGGTAGCATTGTCCTTTTCTGTTGAATCCTGTGTCAAATTACTAAGATTTTGCTAATGTCGGCTTTATTAAAAGTAAAATTGTTTCCCTGGCATTGTATGCGTGTACAGCATAGACCCATCCACATCGCGGATGCAATCTCGTTCACTAAGCAGTCCCTACGTATTTACAGCAGTGATACTTCCATAAAAGCTAATTAAAAGGGTGACAAGATCCGAGGGCAATGCTATTTACAGCCACATGTCAACAGATGGGTGATCAGCAGCGAAACTTTCTACACTCTTTTTTAATATACCCAAATTCGATCGATGCTTTTTAGGTTAAGTTAAACAAACTTATTACATCTGACATCATATTTACATTATATATTTTCATTGACTTGCATAAATAACATCAGTGAAAAACGAAAAGAAATATTTTAGGGAGAGCTGATGTAAAAAGTATAGATTGCAAACAGTTCTAATAAAGAACTCTCTTTTAATTAAGAAATTATCAGATGACATATCTACATATATTTTATTCACTGCGATTCCATACATTTTGGAATCCATAAATGAAGCTCTCTCTCTCTCTCTCTCTCTCTCTCTCTCTCTCTCTCTCTCTCTCTCTCTCTCTCTCTCTCTCTCTCTCTCTCTCTCTCTCTCTCTCTCAGTAGAAAAGCAACATTTCATAAAATAATTCATATACTAGTCTTGCATGATATTGATAACTGATTTTCAAAACATAAGATAGCTGTTGTGGACGTAAAGGCATTTGAAAATTTATGTGTTTCAGATGTTATAAAAGCAAGCAAGGCGAACATTGCATACATTTTGTAATGTTTACTTTGCTAAATGGTTAACTTTTTTATACGGGTATAAGCACTAACTTTAAATTTTCTTGAAATGTCTCTAACAACACTTGTTAATTTATAACACGATTGTGTCGTCAGGGAAGGGTAATAACGAAAGACGTAAAAACGTTCTTAAAAAATGTAAAAATTGTATCCAATGCTGAATTTAAAACTCCCTCTGGAAGTATTTCTTTAAGAATTAAACTAGTTTGATTTCAATAAAGACTCATATACTGTACCGGAGTGACTGCACCAAAATTATCAACACTCTAACATGAATTATTTGACCTTCCTTTTCAAGTTTATATCTTATACATTCTTTTAATCTACAACATGTCTACGAAAGGTCATTATTAAAGCTTAAATCTAGCACAACTGTCAGCTCCTTCTTTTACTTTGCACCAAATATCTGTAAGTCAGGGTCTGTACCTGTTCTTTCGAGCGTTTGTACTGCACCTACTCTGAGGAACCTTTGGTCTGCATATACTATGTGAGACTCCTGATCTGTATCTCAACTCTTGCTCTATACCTTCAGTGTGAAACTCCACCCTTAGATATCCTTAATTATAAACCCCTTTCTTCATTTAAAACTGATTTTGGAAGTTGCTTGTAGATTAATCTGGGCAATCATCTCTGATTAAATCAATCATTCTTCATTAATATTGTGTATCCATTATTGCTAATATATTGCCAAGGGTGTAAGCGTGTGAGAGAAATGTCTTTAATTGAAATTTAATTTCTCTATGATTTTTGTTTATGTATAAAACGATATCCGTGTGAAAAAAAAATGATACTGAATATGTATCATTATGCGAAATGCAGTGAAAGTATAGGATGTTTTAATTTCATTTTTACCACTCTATACTTTTGTGTTTAATGTAAACATATTGAGTCTACATGTAAGAATAGCATGGCGCCAAAGTTGTATCCTGGTAACATATGTAAAAAATGTATAAATTAACTAATTTTTGGGACGACCACAAAGTGAGAGAGAAAGTCTGCCATAAAATGTTTAGTTTTGTCAGACAAGGGCTCTTCTTACAAACAATCACCAATCCAAGAGAAAAAAAATAATGTATTCCTTTATATTGATAATTTGTAGGATATACTGGTTTGGTTCTAAGGGGCTTTTTTTTTCAACACATGATAATACATGGTGGCGAGTGTATCTGGTGGAGGCAGAACCCAGACAGATCCCAATCTTTCTTACATAAACACGTTGATTGTCCCCAAACTTGAACCCACGCGGAGGTGAAAAGTAATCTGTAGAAAAGAGATTCTCAGACAACTCGATCACACACCCCCCAAGCCTTTTCACACGCATCATATCAAAACTAGATCTGGCATCATTTCACTATTAAGCATGTTTTAGATCCACTTTTATATATAGCTGAGTTCAACTTCAATAATTTACCACTTCATCCCCGAAGAGCAGCGTTGATACTTTGACGAAGTCAGCAATGTTAGTAAAATATCAACAACAATACTGTTATTATTATTATTATTATTATTATTATTATTATTATTATTATTATTATTATTATTATTATTATTATTATTATTATTATTATTATTATTATTATTATTACTACTACTACTACTACTACTACTACTATACTACAAAAGGATTGTGTGAAACATTACATTTATTTAGATGTTCTTGTTGTTGAATACATCAATGTATTAGTATGGTTATCGAATAAACGAGATTTCCAAGCCATTTTACTGAAGAACGACAATGAATTTTGTCATCTAAAGGCTGTAACACATTCCAGCTGTACTCTGGTTTGTTATCCCAATTTGATACTCCTCTTTTCAAAGTCCATGAAATTCTTTCACAGTAATTTAATAATTACGATTGCTTCATTTGTGAACAGTTTCGATCAGAACACGCTTTTTCAATTATAAACAAATAAATTATACGTACCGATCGACACCTACAACACGTATCATTGCCTTTTTCAAAGTTATTTTTTATAATAAAACCAGGTAGAGAACGAGTCGGCTCTGATTATCGTTTAAGAAAGTTAAGTCAGTTCAACAGATTTATTTATGAATCTTAATCGTGTGTTTGCCTAATGCATACTGAGTTGAATATGTAGTTTTGATCTGGTAATTATTAAATGTTTTACAAGGTGCTCTCGATGTGTTGTTGTTAGAAACCTAATATACAGAGTCCTGATGGTTTCATTAGCGAGGCGGTCTCTTTAACCAGGCCGGCAATATATATTGGTCGATTACCCTTTGGCAGTCTAGACATCGTTCCTTGATGTAACGGTAATGTAGTCGGGAACCAATTTGTGGCGGTAGCACATAAAGTTGCAATGTGTTCCTTAATATCTTGATTGATTTATGATGGCCAGATCAATATTGACCCTTTTCCTATAATATCGTCCCAGATAATTTATTGTAGATATGCTGTGTTCCCTTGCTGCTAATTAAGAAAGAAAGAAAGAAAGAAAGAAAGAAAGAAAGAAAGAAAGAAAGAAAGAAAGAAAAGAAGAAAAAAAGAAAGAAAGAAAGAAAGAAAGAAAAAAGAAAGAAAGAACGAACGAAAAGAAAGAAAGAAAACGATTATAATAAAATCGTGTTTTAGAAAGAATGGATATACCGAAAAGATAATCAACTTTTATATTTATAGTTATGTATAGAGAGTAGTGTCATCGGGCAGAGTAGTTGAATTTAGTATTCCAACGAAACTTCTTTATTTTAAAAATGTATTTATGATGATCCTATAATTCTACACTCATCTATATAAACGAAACAATTGTACTATTACAAAATAGCACCGTACTTTCTAACAGTTAAAATATCCACATTTTATCCTGTTAGGACAAGACATTAGTTTTTAACATGTAGTAACCGTAAAGGATTTCGAGTCAGTTGGGCTTCTATATTCGCCTCTACATACAAAAAAAATTTTAAAAAATGGAGAAGTATCAGATTGTTCAAGAAGGTTTTCACTTTTGGAATACATATGTTTCGTGTCTGCAATGTCCTGTTCATACATGTGCAATGTTTAGTGCTTAATACCATTGCAGTATTAATTCATTGCCCCGTGTCGGTGTTGGTACCTGCATAACCTCAGAAACCATAATGACAGCTAGTAACTATTAATTTACCAGTGTCTTAATACAAGTACTGGAAGTCAGTCGCCAAAACGTTGTGTTATTGCCAGTATTTATAGCTTGGATTCATACCTTGCAGAGGTCTCACAACACGCGCATGTGGTATAGTTGTTAATGCAACGTCGGCAAAGGCACAGGGAGATTTCTGTTTTTGTTGTTGTTGCAATAATTGACTAATCACGTGAGTAAATTTGTACACCTCAATCAGGTTTATACTTGTATGCTTACCAGGTTACGTGATCTCAGTCTACCTTTCAGCTGAAGTGTCAATCTGTTTCAGCTGGAAGTCAGATCATATCATTGTATATTTCAGCTGGAAGTCTTATCTATATATCTTTCAGCTGGTTGTCTTACGTATCGTGATTCAGTACAATTATACTCACATAATCAGCATTAGAAAAATTCATTTGTCAATGACTACAATATCGCAAGGCAAATAGGCGCATATTGTTCAATAGTTTTAGAAGGGGTGTAACATCTAGTGACATTAACCTGTCAAATTGCTGATCTCACACAACGATTTGTATACTCTATAAGTTATCATTTATAACATTTTTTTTAAAAGAGAGGGAAAACCTGTATTAAGGCTTAATCTTTACCTCAGTTTGCAGATTAATATATAAATAATATGGCAAAGAAATGCAGTTCCATAACGAAATCATAGCTTATTATGCAGTACCACCACGAAATCATAGCTTATTATGCAGTACCACCACGAAATCATAGCTTATTATGCAGTACCATCACGAAATCATAGCTTATTATGCAGTACCATCACGAAATCATAGCTTATTATGCAGTACCACCACGAAATCATAGCTTATTATGCAGTACCACCACGAAACCATAGCTTATTATGCAGTACCACCACGAAATCATATCTTATTATGCAGTACCATCACGAAATCATAGCTTATTATGCAGTACCACCACGAAATCATAGCTTATTATGCAGTACCACCACGAAATCATATCTTATTATGCAGTACCACCACGAAATCATAGCTTATTATGCAGTACCATCACGAAATCATAGCTTATTATGCAGTACCACCACGAAATCATAGCTTATTATGCAGTACCACCACGAAATCATAGCTTATTATGCAGTACCACCACGAAATCATAGCTTATTATGCAGTACCACCACGAAATCATAGCTTATTATGCAGTACCACCACGAAATCATAGCTTATTATGCAGTACCACCACGAAATCATAGCTTATTATGCAGTACCACCACGAAATCATAGCTTATTATGCAGTACCATCACGAAATCATAGCTTATTATGCAGTACCACCACGAAATCATAGCTTATTATGCAGTACCACCACGAAATCATAGCTTATTATGCAGTACCACCACGAAATCATAGCTTATTATGCAGTACCACCACGAAATCATAGCTTATTATGCAGTACCACCACGAAATCATAGCTTATTATGCAGTACCACCACGAAATCATAGCTTATTATGCAGTACCTCCACGAAATCATATCTTATTATGCAGTACCATCACGAAATCATAGCTTATTATGCAGTACCACCACCAAATCATAGCTTATTATGCAGTACCACCACGAAATCATAGCTTATTATGCAGTACCACCACGAAATCATAGCTTATTATGCAGTACCACCACGAAATCATAGCTTATTATGCAGTACCATCACGAAATCATAGCTTATTATGCAGTACCACCACGAAATCATAGCTTATTATGCAGTACCATCACGAAATCATAGCTTATTATGCAGTACCACCACGAAATCATAGCTTATTATGCAGTACCACCACGAAATCATAGCTTATTATGCAGTACCACCACGAAATCATAGCTTATTATGCAGTACCACCACGAAATCATAGCTTATTATGCAGTACCATCATCAATCATAGCTTATTATGCAGTACCACCACGAAATCATAGCTTATTATGCAGTACCATCACGAAATCATAGCTTATTATGCAGTACCACCACGAAATCATAGCTTATTATGCAGTACCATCACGAAATCATAGCTTATTATGCAGTACCACCACGAAATCATAGCTTATTATGCAGTACAACCACGAAATCATAGCTTATTATGCAGTACCATCACAAAATCATAGCTTCTTGCAATGAATTCATATTTGGCATTAGTCGAACACTTATTTGTTGTTATTGTTGGGCTTAACGCCATTTTTCAGCACACGATAGGCTATTCATGGCGGACAGAATAATGGTGGAGGAAGAAACCGGGAAATCACCGGAAAGAATCACCGATCCACGAGAAGCTACTGGCAAGCTTTCTCACATATCCACGTTCACCGAATCCTAGACTCGAACCCACGCAGACAGAGGTGAGATGGCAGTGATCCGTAACAGACAGCGCTTTAGACCACTTGGCCACTAGGGGTCCCCACTTATTTGTCACTTTCAACCAAATCCAAATAGCTTGTCGTGTATCATGGCCACGGTTAAGTGGAAGAGTAAGGTACATATTGTCAATGCATACATATATCTTAAAGTACTTAACATCATATTAGGTTTACCAGCATGTGAAAATCCAAACCTCCTACCGCCCCAACAAAAATTAGCTACAATTTTCTGTCCGAAAAGGTAAAAAAAAGTGCACGTGTGTCACTAGAGTTAGGCTACATGTATGGTCTAGCTTCTCTTATAAGTCGAGTCAGACTGTATCCTACAAAGATCGTGATCTGACAAGCATAATGAGCCTGCAGATCAGGGTCTATGCTGTTTGTTCTAGTCATACTCCTGAAAAAAAAACTGCACGAACTAGAATATGGCATTATACGACAGCAGATATGGGTCAGTGCAGTCTGCAGTTGGACTCAGCTTTTTTTTTTTTACAAGACTAGGGTTTCTTTAGTCCTAGAAATCCAATTACGTTCAGCAGAAACAAGATCTTAAAAAGCCACTTTAAGGTTACTCTACACTTGGTGAATACAAATAATATTCATATCTCAATCATCCCTTGTCATCCTTTTGCTGCAACTTGCAGCTATAGGTAAATAGATTCATTCTTTCCAAAGCAATATTTTGAATATAGAGGAACATTCATTATTCAAAACTCTAACACTTTTCTGATGCTACAAAATTTACATTGTAGGGAGGTCAATAGGCCATGCTCACTGTCCATTCTCATGAAATAGGTCATGCTCACTATCCATTCTCATGAAATTTGCCATGCTCACTATCCATTCTCATGAAATAGGCCATGCTCACTATCCATTCTTATGAAATAGGCCATGCTCACTGTCCATTATCATGAAATAGGCCATGCTCACTATCCATTCTCATGAAATAGGCCATGCTCACTATCCATTCTCATGATATGGGCCATTCTCCTTATCCATTCTCATGAAATAGACCATGCTCACTATCCATTCTCATGAAATAGGCCATGCTCACTATCCATTCTCATGAAATAGGCCACGCTCACTATCCATTCTCTTGAAATAGGCCATGCTCACTGTCCATTCTCTTGATATGGGCCATGCTCACTGTCCATTCTCTTGATATGGGCCATTCTCCTTATCCATTCTCATGAAATAGGCCATGCTCACTGTCCATTCTCATGAAATAGGCCATGCTCACTGTCCATTCTCATGAAGTAGGCCATGCTCACTGTCCATTCTCATGATATTGGCCATTCTCCTTATCCATTCTCATTATATAGGCCATGCTCACTATCCATTCTCATGAAATAGGCCATGCTCACTATCCATTCTCATGAAATAGGCCATGCTCACTATCCATTCTTATGAAATAGGCCATGCTCACTGTCCATTCTCATGATATGGGCCTATGCTCAATGTCCATTCTCATGATATGGGCCATTCTCCTTATCCATTCTCATGATATGGGCCATTCTCCTTATCCATTCTCATGAAATAGGCCATGCTCACTATCCATTCTCATGAAATAGGCCATGCTCACTGTCCATTCTCATGATATGGGCCATGCTCAATGTCCATTCTCATGATATGGGTCATTCTCCTTATCCATTCTCATGATATGGGCCATTCTCCTTATCCATTCTCATGAAATAGGCCATGCTCACTGTCCATTCTCATGAAATAGGCCATGCTCACTATACATTCTCATGAAAAAGGCCAATCTCCTTATATATTATCAAAAATTAAGCCACACTCATCATTCATTTCCATTATATGGTCCACATTTCTTATCCATTATCAATATTTTACAACCCACCCATCCACCCAAAATATTATTGGATTTCTTAAGCGCCAAGAACTTTACTATAGGAACTGAAATTCCACAAATTAACAATTGTTGGACATCTGGCAGCTCCAGAGTAATCTAGTGAGTGTGTTTAGGTTGAGAATGTGGTGTCTTTTGGGATATGGAAAATTGAAATAAGAGTCGTGATCCTGGCATACTGCAAGTTATCTGATGACATTGCTCCACTCCTCCTTCACATTGGTGCTCGTAAGAATATTGCAATAATTGACAAATCAAAACTGTTATTTTCTATTTTAGAGATTAAACACAGTTATATCATTGACAGCGCTTCTTTAAAAATATTTCAGTTTGACATAAGTCTTTTTAAGTGTACAGATGCTGATATTTTCATCATCGTTGTTGATAAATGTAAATAACCATGACGTAATTAAGATAGCGGAGCCACATGCAACCGAGTGGTCCAAAGGCATCGGACCTTAGACATCACTCACTCATCCCACTTCTGTATGCATGAGTTCGATTCTCGGTTCGACAAGCGTGGGTATGTTAAAAAGTAGCTCCCCGTATGACAATGACTATTTACGGACCGTCCTGCTTTCTTCTCCAACACACACACACACAGACACACACACACACACACACACTGACCGCTATGTATATAGTCCATTATGTACTGATAAATGGCTGTCAACCACATAAAACCAACAAAACCATTTTGCGAGTAATTACTTTTCATTTCCATGATTCTTGACAGCGGAAGGGGTACAATTAATTTGTGTAAAACTTCATTCAGTAGTAATAATTAACTGTTGAAGTGTGCTTCCGAAATTTAATATATCTTAATGATTTTTCTCTTTTCAGATTTTTTGAAAAGGAGCCAGAACTTAAAACGCTCTTCCCCAAGATCATTCAGATGAATAATGAAAACAAACTAGAGTGGGAAATTGACAAGGAAATGCTTCAGAAACACGCTGTCACTGTCATGGAGGGGCTTGGTGCGGCTGTGGAGAGTCTGCATGATTCGGACTTCCTGAATAGTGTCCTTATCTCGATTGGTCAGACGCATATTAAACGGCATGTCAAGCCAAGTATGTTACGGGTTGGTATCGCATTCAAATTAACATGATCAAAGCAAAGTGCTTTAAAACTAGCTACTTGCATTATAAGAAAAAATAAATAAAGTAAGGAGATTCTTAGTAGGCAGAATTTTCAAAGCTATTTTAATTTTTTTTTAAAATTTACTTTAAATTTCTAATATTGAGGTTTCTGCGAGAATAAGCTATGCAAATCTGAAGATAGCACAAACAATGGAAGCAACAAGTAGTGTACTAATGATGGGTTTCGCAGGCGGACAGGGCGGTGTGCCCAGGGCGCTAGAGGTCTTGTGTGCTTGTAAATTTGCTACTTGTGGATCCCAAATTTTCAGCAAATTATGCAACCGTATAACAAATTTGCCAACTCATTTCTGACTACCAGCGCGTGCCTCATGAACACACTGTTAAGCGCGTGCCTCATGAACACACTGCTATTTTTTATATTTTCGCTTCAACACTCCCATAATCCTCTTTCGCATCACAGTGAGTGCGATGGATGCCGACATCGCTTAATACTATCGCCTGGGCACAAATCATAGACGTGAGACAAACATCAGTGGTTAGATTTATGAGAAGGAGTATGTGGGATAAAATTTTTGCAAACATCTGCAGATATCGTTAATTTTATATCATGCCGATTTCTTTATTTTATCACTTTTTATTTGCTTTGAATCGTGTGTGTATTGCGAGCAATATATTGACTGGTAGTGATCGACGGCTTCAGAGTTCAAAAAATTACGGCGATTGTTGATTAAGATAGTAAGAAACATGACTCGTGGATACGCTGTGAAATATTGTTTGAATTAGAAGAAAATTCTTCACAAATTTTTATTTGCTACTGCTGTATGACAATATGAGTTATATTTTATTTTGGTTATAAAGAAGCGAAATTCGGGAGCGCGTTTAGATGATAAAGTAAGTTATAGTATCTGTATTCAAACTTTTAATTAAATGCCCCCTTTGTAAATTGTATTCGTAATATGCAATTTCTTATATGTCTTCACTCATATGAATGAGCCTGACGTATAAATGACAGACATACATACAATAGTGCTTGATTGTTTTATGTGAATGATATAATGTGGATGCCCAAAAAAGTCACCAAAATGGCATTTTATTGCTGAAAAAATCGTTGTCGGAGAGGGCTATGTCCCTGGTCCCGCTAGGGGAACTCACAATACTTCCCAAACCCCTAGCTTGTGGAAGGGGCACTAGCCCCCTTCCAAGAATATCCCCCTTCGGGTATTCTATTCTGGCTATTAGGACCATCAATTTGTAAAAGATGTTGATTTTTTGAGTTTGTTATTTTATAAATTGTAGCGTATTCATCTGTCTTTAAACGTCATTTCGTACCTCTGTTATTCAGATCTGGAACACTTGTGTTAATAGGTGTCTTTAACATGATTTTAAATAATGGTATTTTTAAAGGCTGAAGGCATCGCAATATATAAATGGCTGATGGATGATCTATTACCGACTTTTTTAAAGCGTATCTTACATAAGTTATATAAATAAACCGTATTAGGTAATAAAACTGTACTAACGAGCAATCATTCCAAGCAATAATAATTTTCTTGTGAAAAGTTCAAATGACATTCAAATAATAAGTATAGCAGTGGGTCCCCTACATACGCTCGACTTTTCTTGAAAAGCCAGAATGTTAATCATGCTGTTTGTTTAAGATTGCTAGATGAGATCTTTATGATCTAGAACCATTCGGAAAAAGAACTACAAGGTGTACTATATTTTACTAAATACATTTCACCAAAAAATTTAATTTACAGATCCACTACCCATGCATCTTTTGTAGATCTAAATGCCATATAAAATTCTGACCATACAGTCTATATAAATGCCCATTACAAGGAAACTAATATCCAAGAACACGTGGAATATTCGTCTGGTCATCCATAGTAAAAATGAAATTCCTTACAATCAGACGAAAAGATATCGACGTATCATTTCAGAAGATTGTAAATTTATTTTTTTTGGAAAGAATTAAAAACATATTTCCAATGTAGAAATTATTCTGTACATATAATTCTGTTTTGAATACAATCCGTATTCTTACTCAAAATTATGCCTTCAACACATAAGAGTGTATGAAAGAAAATATAATTCTTTTCATAATACAATATAATCCTTCACTGCCTAATATAAACCTTACAATTAATAAATATTACTTATTAGGGTCTCCTCAGTTTATCGAATAAAACAGCTTAAAAGCTATTTGCAAAAGCTACCTGATTTGTGCTTTTAGAAGACCTACGAATTTGCAATTTATTTTTATTGGAACTTAACAGACAGAACATATAAAAATGTGTTTTTTTATAATTGAAATATAACGGAGGACGGTGTCAGCAATGTACAAATATGACAGAAAGTACCTACTTCAGAAGATCGAAAAACACAGTATTGTTTCTCTTAGCTATATCACTGACTTCGTATCAAATGATGCATTTTTTTTATAACCTGTAACTAATTATATATCATGCTAGACAAACACTTCAATTATCAAAGAGAAGGAATAATCACCGCAATCATTTAAAATAGTAACGCGAATCAGTTCTTCTCAACATGTCAATAAATATTAATACAATTAACCACTCTTAACGTGATTTTTCTATCATGCCAAGCTCTATTTTGCACGGAGAGAAATGAATAGACTATGATATGCTTGCACACATTTGGTGTTTCCGCTGCCAGTCGCCATTAGCGTAAGATGGCGAAATACTGTACGTGGTTCTCCATAAAGGACGTCCACAGATAATACCTGTTTTCCAACACACACCCCTCCCCTTTGTCCGCATGTGGCTTACCCTCCCCCCCCCGGGTTACATACGTCCCCATTTAGCAAGACTAATATGTGGGCCATATAATCAACCCCCGGCACTGGGAGACAGACCTATGTATATGCCAGCCCATTCATATATATTCTGGGTCACGAATCGTAAAAGCGAGTTTCGATTTTTTAGTAAACAACTTTTAAAATTTATTTTTAATTATTGAATCTTATAGTAAGATTCATTTAGTAGAATCGTACAAATTAAAATTAACAAATAATTTATACTTAAGGATCACCCATTAAGGACGTCAGCAAAACATAAGGGAATACACGCAGTAGGCCCAAAGCAACTATTCAACACAGAATAACATGACTAAAAATACTAGCTTGCGGACATCAGCATGGTCCTTTGCACCCACCCACCCCGTGTCCACATATGATCCAAACGCCCCTCCCCATTTTTGCGAACGTCCTTTATGGATGATCTTTATATGCGAATCCACTTGGGCAAAAAGCATTAGTGATGCAAGTACGCCAATACGGTAAGATACGTCGTACCAGTACATTTATTGTGGGTACAGCTGTAAAGGTAAGATAGGGTCAGGTTTCAGTACCGTACCAGTAAGAGTTAAAATATACTTAGTCCACTGAACAACATCTACAGAAAATTTGGACAGTTAATTTCGTTGGGTAATTCGCCGCCCGTATAACCAGTCATGTGGCCATAGAACACAATTAATTTTACTATATTCTCTCTACATTTGTTTCTCAGTACTAAACTTTCCACTGTGTGACAATCAATACAAATCATATGTTAATCTAAAACACCTTCAAAGATGACTTTACGGTTTAGTTCTTGTCAAGGGTTGACCTGCATTTTCTTTAGAGGCTAAATTGTAAACAAAATTCCAGGCAACGGAACACATATTTCACTTCCGGATCATCACCATGACCTTATTACTCAATGTGCACCGTCGCCGAAATACACACAGACAACCACACCATAAGCTCACATTTTAAAGAATAAACAATTGCCTTTAAATCCTTACCAAGAATGCCAAAATCTAACTCTAGTATCACCACCAATTTCAGACAGGAAAAAGTGATCTAAAAATAGACTGAGACTACATTCGTGGGTACTGAACCAGATTTTATTGTGTACTGATTCCTGAAAGGGTCAATGTTTTTGTCAAATTTTTATATTTGCATTTTATTTTGCATGCCACTACTTTTTCAACTTCATACATTAAGTTTTTCGAAATTTCCTTGCAAGCAAGACATGTGACCGCTGTCAGAAAGTGTGCAGTGCTGGTGTTCTATATGGTGCAATTTGAGGTCCAAATGTTCTTAAGAAACCAAAACTAAATTTGCTATATCTTCCTTAATTATAGGAATTTTTCAATGCAGTAAAAACCTAATTGTAATACGTGGGATAAGGCCTGTCTGAAAATGTTCTTGAAATTAAAACATATTGATATATTAAATTTTAAAGGAAATTTAACTAAATATTTAAATTTTAAAAACATTTTATTTTTTAAAATAATTAAATTTTCATAAAATTTATAACATTCAGTTTGACAAATTAAAGGCAGCAAAGTTGATTAATGAATGGTGTTTAAAACAAATGGTATTTTGGGTTTGTACAACTGATAATGCTATTCCCAGGGGTACTGAAGCATGATAGCTCACAGTGATTTTGACAACAAATTGCAATATGCCTATCCAGCTGCATATAGGTGTACATACTTAAGAAACAATGACAGTTGCTATGTTCCACATTTATTGTTTCAGGTACTTGGGCAGTTGTTTGTATAACTAATAGCCCACTCAAATTTAATGGGACCACTGCCATGTTTTATAGCAAATATGCATTCCATTTTAATATCGATAACTACAAAAGTCAACAATGCAATACAAAAATACAGTTTCAGGGAGGTTCCACCTTACTGAACAATGATGCGAAGCTCTCTCATGAATATCTAAGCCATGTATTTGAGATGCTGTATATCAGTGTACTGATATGAACTCATCTTCGTCACTTATAGCAGCACACTGCACATGTCCTTATGAGACCTTGCTATCACCATTAGACTACTGGAGAGCTTCCAAATTGATCCAACTCTAATACTTTGTTTCAGTACAGACTAGACCTGAAAATATATAACATGTTTCACTTAATTCTAAAAAAAGGAAGATGTAGGCAAATGAAGTTAGAATGTGTTAGATATGGTGATTCAAAATAACATTCAGCTTGCAAATATGGGTAAAAAAGGTAAACTTGACAGAGTGACACTCAAAGATGTGAAGCATTGGGCATGTATTAAAGTGATATATGCATCCTAAAAATAGATGAAGTTTCTACAAGCATATTTAGCCATTTACAGGTTAAATACCTAATCAGACAGAGTATGTATCATAAAGTTTAAGGCAATGCTGGAACGAGAGGTTTGATCATTGGTGAAAACATTGATAAATACCAGTATACTGGAAAGTCAAGTTACAATGTACCAAATTAAAATTTATTACTATATGCAATCCCATTCATGAAGTAAAAACAATTTTTGATATTGCAAGTGAATACAGCGAAATGTGGCCACACAGATCAACTATAGGTACCAATAGATCCTATATCATCAACTAAATGTGAAATTTTCATCCCGAAAACTTGTAAACAAGGATGGATATTTGCATGTGTGGAACATATGCAATGCACTTGTTAAAATCACATGTGCAAACATGATTCAAATAATATGTTTGAACATTTTAGTCTATTTTTAAGAGTGTTGGCTACCAAGTTCTTAAGCTCAATGATTCAATGATTAAATGGAATCAGATATCAGCTGATGCTGCAATACCGCCATCTGTCGAAGTACTAAATTGACATGTGTTACCATACAGAAGCATATTCATGATGAAAATAACATCTTGGGATATTTTAAGTGCACACAGTCAAAACTGAGCCTTACAGATTCACTGTAGATACTATGTCAGCCTAACAATGTCAACTTTTGACTCCAAACTTTCCAAAATATATGCATATTTGTTGATGTCAGCTATATAACCATATTAGGATCAGTTGTAGAAAGTTTAATTCAAATAATCTGTTTGAATATTACTTATGTAATCTTTAAAGTGTCAGATAACAAACATTATTAGTCATTAATAATGCATAAAGCAAAATGGATCATTAGAATTCCCATAATATCATCTGGGCCACAATGCCGCATTACATCAATTAACATCTTAAAGAAACTGAACAATAAAATGGAATGCATTTTGTGTTCAACTTACATCATTTGGCTATTTTGTTTTACATGCAATAGTAAATATACCTGGCTAAAGTATATTTTACCCTTCTGACCTGTAATGCATTCTCTGACAGCATAATATGATTTTGTAGAAAACTTGAACAGGTTCTAGGATAAAGTCTTCATCTCTGTCCTCTCACTAAATACCCTATAACTGTTAACAAACAATTACTGATAGCTATTCAAGCAGATATGTGTAACTCAGGAAGTCACCCCATCATAAACACATAAATTAACTGTTTGGACCCCAAATAAATAGTTTCAACGACCTAAAGGTACAAAGCAAAAATGAATTTTGTTTTCATGTATTTTAAATGAGGATCTTATTTTCACTAACAAAGATATTTTCTCTGACAAAATTTGACAAATATCTATCATTTGAGCTTGTATATGGTGTAGGAGTATATATATGCTGATATCATTTGATATTATTCCCAATAAATATTATATATGTGTATACTTGGTGGAAAAAAATATTTTTTAATTGTTTTTTAAATTTCATTTACATTTTAAAATTAAAATTATTTTTTATTTTTAATTTCATTTTTATATTTTTAAGGTCAATATACATAACATATTAAAATTTAATATGTATATCATTAATAATAAAGATTTTATATCAGTTAAAAGTTTACTCACATGCTTTACTGACAGGCCATAGAACACAATTAATTTTACTATATTCTCTCTACATTTGTTTCTCAGTACTGAACTTTCCACTGCGTGACAATCAATACAAATCATATGTTAATCTAAAACACATTCAAAGATGACTTTACGGTTTAGTTCTTGTCAAGGGTTGACCTGCATTTTCTTTAGAGGCTGAATTGTAAACAAAACACCAGGCAACGGAACACATATTTCACTTCCGGATCATCGCCATGACCTTATTACTAAATGTGCACCGTCGCCGAAATACACACAGACAACCACACCATAAGCTCACATTTTAAGGAATAAACAATTGCCTTTAAATCCTTACCAAGAATGCCAAAATCTAACTCTAGTATCACCACCAATTTCAGACAGGAAAAAGTGATCTAAAAATAGACTGAAACTACATTCGTGGGTGCTGAACCGGATTTTATTAATTGTGTACTGATTCCACGTGACTACGAGGCGCAGTCTTCCTTTGAATGAACGCAAGTGCCTTAACGCACGTGATTTCGTAAGAGCTGATCGCTTCATGTACAATTTCTATCCAACGGTGGTCTGCTCATTTAATTTAACACTGTCATGGTGTTTATTTAAGTCTACGCTATAACTATGAATACTTAAATCAAAACTCGTAGTAAATAAATAAAATGCATAGGTTCTTATATTAGAGAAGGTTTCGCTCTTCAATTTCATACTTCAGAGAGAGAGAGAGAGAGAGAGAGAGAGAGAGAGAGAGAGAGAGAGAGAGAGAGAGAGAGAGAGAGAGAGAGAGAGAGAGAGAGAGAGAGAGAGAGAGAGAGAGAGAGCATTCTTGTGTTGGAGAAAAATTTGTAGTTATTTGTTACGAAACTCAATGTTTTGTCAGCTGATGCGGATAGAAAATCTCTTTTCAAGTTACATAATTGACATAGATGTTGATCAATGTATTACAACGTTTTGGTCATAAATATGGGAGTACAAAGAGTGAGAAGCAACAAGCTTTGTAAAATTAAACAAATAATTTATTTCCCTATAATACGAAGTGAGAATGTGAAAACAGGAACCTACGATATTGCGATCCCAAATAATCATATAATTGCAGGCACAAAACCTAATGTTTAAAGTTCTGAATAAACTTAGTAGAAATCCAAATTAAATTAAACGCTTGATGTGTTTGTTCTGGTCTGTATAATACAATCTTTTGTTGAATCACAATCATACAATCAAATAATTAAATCCTTATTTGAAATGTCCGTATAAATTCAAGTCTCTATTTCAAAGAATATTGTTTTCAATTGAAGAGCACTTTGTTTTTTCAGAGAATAATAACTTGAATTAAATAATCTGACGAAACAAATTCCAGCCCAATGGATTACTGGACACAATATAAAACAACTGATTATGCCACGAACTTGCAGCACTAATGAATATCTTTCCAGTAATATGATTGACCTTGGATCACAATTAACAATTTCTAAAGAAATATCTAATGGAAAATAACCTTCTAGAGGTTTATAATTTTATACGATAAAATCTTAGTTGTAGTGAGAAGTATTTTACTAATATTATAATATAAAAAGTGTAGTAAACAACGGATAGACTCGGTAATTAATACGATATTTCCAAACCTCATGTCTCAGATTGAGATAAACATATTTACTACAAAACCAAATCAATAATTCAGGTCAGGTAGAAAATTAACTTGATTTTGGACAAGGTCAAGTTCAACATACAATGTCACGTTAACAAACAATATAAATTAAATATATATAATAAATTCCAGAACAAAATTTCCTTAATTACGCCATCCTAATGACGTTATTTGAGAGCGCTCTCCCTGTCCTATTCATGGTAAATTCTATATTAAAAATGGATAATGATTTTATTTCAATGCGTCAAAATACATTACCTTTCTCTGCAAGTTCAATGACAAGCACTTATTCCTTCAATAATGCATGGAGTATGCATTAATTCTAATTTTCTAGGTAGTTGTTGAGAAAATAATAAATCCAGGAATCTGTGTGATTTTACTTCTCCATGTAATTACACACATAGCTATCATCCGCATAGCAAAAATAATATCTGGAATGTTCTCAGCCTATGTAAGTAGTTCTTCTTCGGTAAGAAATTCTGCCTCGGTAAGTAAGTATGCCTTTGTGAGTTATTCTGACTCTGTAAGTATTTGTGCTTATGTAAGTAATTATACATAGGTAAGTCTGCCTCGTTAAGTATTTATGCCTCGGTAAGTCTGCCTCGTTAGGTATTTATGCCTCGGTAAGTCTTCCTCGTTAAGCAATTATGCCTCGGTAAGTCTGCCTCGTTAAGTATTTATGCCTCTGTAAGTATTTGTGCCTGTGTATGTAATTAGGCTTCGGTAAGTCTGCCTCGTTAAGAATTTATGCCTCGGTAAGTCTGCCTCGCTAAGTAATTATGCCTCCGTAAGTCTGCCTCGTTAAGTATTTATTTATACCTTTGTAAGTCTGCTTTATTAAGCATTTATGCCTCGGTAAGTCTGCCTCGTTAAGTATTTATGCCTCTGTAAGTATTTGTGCCTGTGTATATAATTATGCCTCCGTAAGTCTGCCTCGTTAAGTATTTATTTATGCCTTTGTAAGTCTGCCTTTTTAAGCATTTATGCCTCGGTAAGTCTGCCTCGTTAAGTATTTATGCCTCGAAGTATTTGTGCTGATGTAAGTAATTATGCATCGGTAAGTCTGCCTCGTTAAGTATTTATGCCTCTAAAGGTATTTGTGCTTATGTAAGTAATTATGCCTCGGTAAGCCTGCATCGTTAATTATTTATGCCTCTATAAGTATTTGTGCCTATGTTAGTAAGTCTGCCAGGGTAAGTAATGCTTGCCTACGTCAGTCATTCTGCCTCAGTAAGTCATTCTGCCTCGGTAAATACGCGTGCCTATGTAATTCTGCCTCGGTGAGTATTTGTGCCTATGCAAATACTTCAGCATCGGTAGGTCTATATATGATGATGCAATGAATATCTCATGCTTAAAAATAGTTTTTATCAGAAAAGATCCTCAATACAAAAAATTGATATCCTAATCACACACTCTATCGATATTGTGTTATTTTACTTTTTTCACACTGATATACAGTCCTTTAATCCTTCTTTCGCTGTACGCTATGGTATATTACTCTTGCATCCATACACCCAAGAAATGCATCTTCCAGTAGTTTCTTTTTAATGTTACCTTTTTGCTCGGATGATTTGTGTCTTAATGAAAGATAGGTGACATAACCTTTCAATTAATTTTCCTCTATTTCGACAATCCATCCTGCTGAGAGATTAATTCTACTACTGATGCGGCTTATTGGATTTCCTTCCTTGTATATTTTAAGGATTCTTTTCACTGCCGGGTTTTTGTGGTTTGTTGGTATCATGTAGTCTTGTAAATGCTTTGTTATATATCACTTTTCACTTGATTTTATGGTAATATCTCTCAGTGGTTCCTTGTCGATCTCATTAAAAACATCATTGTTCTCTAGCTCTTGAAAAAGTGTTAAAGCTTCTTTAAATCTCTTACACAGACACACACACGTGAAATTAATAAAAAAAATAAGCTTGTCAAGGCATTGGTTATACATCTTTTGCAAAACAGAAATAACGTTGTCAAATGATTTTGCATAAGCGTTAGCAACAGAGCTACAGAGGCACTGGAATTACGCTTAAAAAGACAAATTTGCTTCTAAAATGTGTTCGAGTCTAAAAAATGCAAAAGTGCAGAACTTAACAAACCAGACAGCGCTTTCAGGACCTTTGAGTCGACAAGCTAGCAAGTATATGAGATTCAAAAACTTTATAAAGAGACACGAAAGTTCCCAGTGTTCTAAGGCTGTGTAAAAAAATTATAACATGGCCAAAAATAAACTTAGGCCCCACTGTTCTAAGGCTGGTGTAAAAGATTTAATAACATGGCCAAAAAGAAACATAGGCCCCCAGTGTTCTAAGGCTGGTGTAAAAGATTTACTAACATGGCCAAAAAGAAACACAGGTCACCAGTGTTCTAAGGCTGGTGTAAAAGATTTAATAACATGGCCATAAAGAAACATAGGTCTTCAGTGTTCTAAGGCTGGTGTAAACGATTTAATAACATGGCCAAAAAGACACTTAGGCTCCCAGTGTTTTAAGGTTGGTGTAAACGATTTAATAACATGGCCAAAAAGAAACATAGGCTCCCAGTGTTCTAAGGCTAGTGTAAACGATTTAATAACATGGCCAAAAAGAAACATAGGCCCCCAGTGTTCTAAGGCTGGTGTAAACGATTTAATAACATGGCCAAAAAGAAACATAGGTCTTCAGTGTTCTAAGGCTGGTGTAAACGATTTAATAACATGGCCAAAAAGAAACATAGGCCCCCAGTGTTCTAAGGCTGGTGTAAACGATTTAATAACATGGCAAAAAAAGAAACATAGGCCCCCAGTGTTCTAAGGCTGGTGTAAACGATTTAATAACATGGCCAAAACGAAACATAGGCCCCTAGTGTTCTAAGGCTGGTGTAAACGATTTAATAACATGACCAAAAAAGAAACATAGGCCCCCAAGTGTTCTAAGGCTGGTGCAAACGATTTAATAACATGGCCAAAAAGAAACATAGGCTCCCAGTGTTAGGCTGGTGCAAACGATTTAATAACATGGCCAAAAAGAAACATAGGCCCCCAGTGTTCTAAGGCTGGTGTAAAAGATTTAATAACATGGCCAAAAAGAAACATAGGCCCCCAGTGTTCTAAGGCTGGTGTAAACGATTTAATAACATGGCCAAAAAGAAACATAGGCCCCCAGTGTTCTAAGGCTGGTGTAAAAGATTTAATAACATGGCCAAAAAGAAACATAGGCCCCAAGTGTTCTAAGGCTGGTGTAAAGTTTTCAGTTAATTTCGTATCTATTGAAAACGTCTGGGACATCTGTGTGCTTTCACGCATATCATTATTTCCCTGCTGTTTTCTTCTACACCAACGTACTTGATATTGATTTTAAAGTTAATGTTTTATGGCACGTTTGAATAGTTAAGGTCTTAGTCACGAAAGCCCTTTATCATTTGTATAAAGTGCTGGAATTAGATATAACGAGGCCCCGAGCCATAGAAAGCTGTGGAGGCCTTATTTGGTATAACAAATTGAGAGGCCCCTTTAGACTGTGACTTCAGACGCTGAGGCCCTAAGCTGTAGCTTGTTTAGCGTATGCTTAAATCTGACTGCTTGCATAACAGTCGTCTTTCTCGAAATACACAATTTGAAAGTTATAATGCAAAAGGTGGTAAGTGTTTGCATCATCGGATCTTATAAAGAATAATAAGTTTATGGGCAGGTTCATCTGAAGTGTTACTGTACTAACAACATATAGTAAATTTGCTGTTTGGCATTATTTTAGCGAATATACATTTTATCTTTCAATTTATTGTATCGAAAATATCGTGCTGGACTAGTTTTAATGAACGAATATTTCTTGTATTTATGTTAGCTAACTTGTATGTTTTGGATAATTTTAGTGAATTCATATCACTAGAGTAATTTAGCAAATATGCATCTGTGGACCGAATTTATCGAAAGTATATCTTTGGGGTTATTTTATTGAACGGTTTTATGTTAGTTAACTTGCTTGAGTGTATTACAAATGTAATATTGTTACATATAACAAATTTTATTATAAACTGGAAAAATAACAAAAATTATATTGATGTCCCTACGTACTTCAACTGTTACGATTCTATCATTGTACCTATAAACTGAGTGTTTATGATATTATCTTTACTCAGTATTGCCGAAGCCTTGTTTCAAAGACTGCATCTGATTTTAAAATATTTACCATAGGTACTAGCTTGCAAGTGCAAACTACAACTGCAAGCTACACACACCGAGATCTGCAGTCGCATAATCGTCGGCAGATCTAGCTCTGTGCAGTTTTTTTTTTTTAGGAGTAATCAGTAGAACAAACAATATAGACTCTGATCTAAAAACCTATTTTGCAAGAGCGGATCGTAATCTTTGTTATATGCAACTGGCCCTGACATATAAGCCAGTACTACTCGGTATTAAATATCTGCTAACGTCTTGTGTTACCCAGTTTCATTGTGTTTAAGAAGAAGAATTGAGTTGATTATTCCCCGAAAAGCGAGCTTCAGTTGCTCTTGATATGGTAGATACGGTAATTTGTTGTATCCGGAGCAAGTGCACTTGAGAATGAACACTTGTAGAAGGATGTTTCCATCAGTCCAATTATACAGGTCCCTAACAGTTAAAGGATAGGCCATACAATTACATTGTTATTTACGATTACTATTACAGTCGTAATAGCCACACGTATACCAACCGAATCAATTCTAGTATTTGTGCGAAGTTTGCAAACTGAAACAAGCGAATAAATAAATAACACCTATATGAAATACAACTAAAGAAAGGGAATTACATGAATGGAAGGAAAACATATCTGAAAAAAAATCTTCGATTGTTGCTGTCGTAAGAGTATGTTAAAGACTGAATGTACATAAGTATGTAATCCTGAAATATTCACTTATAAGTCTAGTCTAACTGCAAACGACAAATGTCCTGGTTGCCATAACATATATCAGGTCTGAGTTCTATTGATTAAATCTAACAAACTGCACAGAACCTGGTATGCCAGCGTATATTGCGACGGCAGATCTGGGTTTGTGCAGTTTGTAGTTAAACTTAACTTATAAACGAGTACATACGGTTGTACCACAACAACACCGGGCATACCTTTTCTGTAGATTAACGTTAACTTAATACAAATCAGCAAGGTGTTTTCTTAGTAAATCACGGGCTGGTAGGTCATACACAAGCAAGACAAAATCATGTAATCCATCGCTAAATGGACATTGGTGTTATTAAAGACCACAAAATACCCACGTATCGTTATCAGTTCCATCGTTTCTGCAAATGTCTATTTTCAGACTAAGTACTGAAAATATAAATGTTGATAAGCGTTATGTATTTTTGGGAGAAAAAAAAACTGAAATATTACTTTAGAAAGTTTTATCCTCCAAATCTTACACCATTTGAAAAAATATAGAAAAAAACCCAAAACATTTTATAGAAATATCCCATAGCCTGTGCTAACAGAGCGTAAACAAGGACACAACGAAATAAGTTAACAGCTTCTGTCGCCCAGACTGACATAGCATAAAAACCATTCAGCTGTATATCTGCTGTGGAACTTCGCAGAAATGCTAAGTTTTGTTTTGTGCATAATTACAGACATCAAAAAGTAGCTTGATAAAATCCAACATAATTACACATTCATTTACAACACCCAATCAACAAAGCAAACGTGTTTCCGTAAGCAACAAGAAAGATTTGAGGGTTTTCGCTTACATGAAGCGATTATTTACATTATTTATATATTATGTTCCTCCTGCAAGACAACTATCAACAAGTCTGCATTGAAACACAGTGCTATCTCCTTTAAAGCGTCATTTCAATTAAAATGATAATATATTTCATGTATTAGGAAATATTTCGATAAGCATTTATGAAAATCTGTTTGAGGTAGATAAGAAAAAAATTGTATTGTTTGTGCTGTTAGATATTATCAGTACCGGATTTAGGTATAAGCTAAACCAGCTACAGCTTATGGCCCCAAAGTCTGAGCTCAGTCTGAAGGGGCCCCTCAAATTTATTTTATACCAAATATGGCCTCTATAGCTTCCCTTAGCTTAGGGCCTCGCTTTGTCTAAATCCGGCACTGGATATTATAGTTTAGCCTTGATTGCGTCAGATTCGCAGATTCGCCCTGCTAAACTCTTTTCTAGAGTACTGTACAAGCAAAAAATCCATTAATGTTAGTTATTTCCTTTGATATGAAGGTTGAGAAATGAAGGGTCGTTTGTACTTGCGTAGCCTCGCTTTGTCTAAATTCGGCACTGAATATGAGATCCTATAAAAATTATATATTGCTCTGTGTTTTAATCACACTGATATCTCGTACGCCTTTACGACTTTATTGCGACTTTATATGCGTATTTCTAAGTTCACAATGCAAAGGACTTATTTCTATTTCCTTTTTCATTTATAGAGGTTATGGCCGGCTCTAAACCATGGCCTACAAAAGACGCTACAGGAGAACTACACAAAGGAAGTAGCAGACGCCTGGAATAAAGTCTTCACCTACATTTGTGTCTACATGAAACACGGGATGGAACATCCTGAGATTGACTTTGATTCCGATGGGAACACAGTGTTAAGATAAAATAGATGATGGGCACGTACTATCAGAGTATTTGTTGTCCTCATTTCGAAAATAATTTTAATACATTCATTATAGCATATTTTGTTTTCATTAGGATAAGCAAACACTATATTAGTATCAAACTCGACATATACTTTGGCTTTCCTATAAACAAACTCGTGCAAAACTTCGGTCACTAGCGAATAAAAGGATGGGAAAAAAAACCTCAACAAAGATGGCACCCATCAGACCGTAGTGAAGCACCATGTAGATTCCATGAAATGTCGAAAAGGTTGCTAGTAAGACTGTCATGACATGGTACACGTCACCTGGTAATTGACAGGAGTCAAATATAAGCAATACCATAATAGATACATAGATGGAAATATGTCTTTGTGAGCAGTATTTTCAATTAAAAGCAATGATTCATAAAATGTTGCAAAAATTGGTATGAAAGCCTGTCCAAAAATAAGTCAAAGAAGCGAATAAAGTTTGTTAAGAGTAATTTCTCCGTGTCATTATTCTAGTTATGTCCAGAACACTGGAAAAACAGACTACTCTGTCCTAAAACTTTATTCACTATTTCAAATTAAAAATCCCCAAACTCATAGAAGAACATGAGAGAGAGAGAGAGAGAGAGAGAGAGAGAGAGAGAGAGAGAGAGAGAGAGAGAGAGAGAGAGAGAGAGAGAGAGAGAGAGAGAGAGAGAGAGAGAGAGAGAGAGAGAGGACTTTCCGTACATTGATGATTTTATAAAAGATCAAAACCTGAAGAGTTGACTTTCTTTTTTATGGGTTTTAGGGGTGGCTTAATTTGCGCAAGAATATATATGACTTAAATTATCGGTAATTATTTGTTGGCAATTATTTTTCCAGTGATGATTTCCTAAATTTGTGACCTCATTGGAGGACGCTAGTGGCTTTAGTTTGCTTTAAGGTGGTGACATTTCTAAATGGAAATAAGTAACATATTTTCAATCTTCCACTCTTATTTGTGACTGTGAAATATAAATTAATTTATGAAATCTTGAAGATCTATACAAACTTTGCAAAACTATAACCTTGACAATATTTTCGTGTCGACTGAGATGTATTTCCACTGAATATGTTATTCTTATTGCTAACAAACAGGCATTAACATGCTATCAGTATTCTTGTATGTTTTTTCCAACACAAAACAAAGCATATATTAACACTTTATCCTGCTTATAAGTGACCATGAATCACCTCGAAACCAAAATTAGGAAACTTATTAGTTTTCACCGACGTGCCATTGAACAATGTTTTTGCATATTTGTTTTACATATTCGAAGATATCCAATTTGAATGCATGATATTTGTGTGATAGTCTGACAAGCTGCATTTTTTTGTGTTCATTTATGGGAAATAGGTAAGTTCTGAAATGCCTTACCAGATTATTTATTCACCTACAGAAGAATCTTGACAGTTTTCTTTGACACATGCTTAATCGATTACAACTGCTTGATATATCCTTAACGATACGCTTTCTGCAATGTAAAGTAGAACACACACACGCATAAACAAAATATATGTAATGATTGTGGTGTGTGTATATGTGTGTGTGTGTGTGTGTGTGTGTGTGTGTGTGTGTGTGTGTAATTGTAAGACCAAACTTCGCTTGAAAAAAATTAACATAAAGTGATGTCTCAAGGGCCACCTACGTTTAAAATATCATCTTCTGTCTATGTTTTAATATGTACAGGTCATTGAAAAAGTATCGAATATTGATATAGACGAACCGTTTGGCAGTGGCTGACTAACTGGTGGGTCGGCCTTCCATACAAGTAACCCACATGATTATTTTTTTAGCAAAATCATTATTTATTTTATAATTTAAAGCTCCCAAAAGAACATAAAAACGTGATATACAACATCCGTCTGTGAAATATAGACCAAAATTTGCATAATGCTATAAGAGATAAATTTAATTTGCTTTTATCTTCGCATGAATTGTTTTAAAATATCCAAAATTGTCTCGAAATGTATAGCTATGGCTGGTTGAAATAATGAAGTCTGTTGTTAATTATCACGAAATGTATCCACGTTTATATCTGAATAACCAAGTCTATTGTAAATTGTCACGAAATGTATCCACGTTCATATCTGAATAACCAAGTCTATTGTAAATTGTCACGAAATGTATCCACGTTTATATCTGAATAACCAAGTCTATTGTAAATTGTCACGAAATGTATCCACGTTTATATCTGAATAACCAAGTCTATTGTAAATTGTCACGAAATGTATCCCCATTTATATCTGAATAACCAAGTCTATTGTAAATTGTCACGAAATGTATCCACGTTCATATCTGAATAACCAAGTCTATTGTAAATTGTCACGAAATGTATCCACGTTTATATCTGAATAACCAAGTCTATTGTAAATTGTCACGAAATGTATCCACGTTTATATCTGAATAACCAAGTCTGTTGTAAATTGTCACGAAATGTATCCACGTTTATATCTGAATAACCAAGTCTATTGTAAATTGTCACGAAATGTATCCACGTTTATATCTGAATAACCAAGTCTATTGTAAATTGTCACGAAATGTATCCACGTTCATATCTGAATAACCAAGTCTATTGTAAATTGTCACGAAATGTATCCACGTTTATATCTGAATAACCAAGTCTATTGTAAATTGTCACGAAATGTATCCACGTTCATATCTGAATAACCAAGTCTATTGTAAATTGTCACGAAATGTATCCACGTTCATATCTGAATAACCAAGTCTATTGTAAATTGTCACGAAATGTATCCAAGTTCATATCTGAATAACCAAGTCTATTGTAAATTGTCACGAAATGTATCCACGTTTATATCTGAATAACCAAGTTTATTGTAAATTGTCACGAAATGTATCCACGTTCATATCTGAATAACAAAGTCTATTGTAAATTGTCACGAAATGTATCCACTTTTATATCTGAATAGCCAAGTCTATTGTAAATTGTCAAGAAATGTATCTGCTCCCCAAATTCTTGTTTATTTCTGTACCACGTTATCTAAACAGAGTTGATGTAATTGGACCTGTTACATTCGGTTATTGCTTTAATTGTCATGGCGGCAAACACGATGAAGTACTAAACTTTATATTGATTATCACGCATTACAATTATCTGAGCACATTTTGTATTTGTCAAGATACAGTTCAAACTGCACTCTTCATTTTACAATAAACAAGCGGTATTTGGAAAAATTTAAAGATTTGGTCATGAATTTTTTGACATGTAAATAAATTTTACTCATGTTGATAAAAAAAAGTGTTCAACAAATAATGTGCAGCTGCACTTGAAGCACGCCAGACACCTGCAGAAATATGCGTGCAACGTAAAATAGGTAAATGACAGTGAGATGAAAATGTCGGACGATATACACTTACGTTACAAACAATGGTCATACAGTAAAATCGGGGCTCTCGTGGTTTGCTTTCGTATTGATATCAAGACTGACTTGGATGAAATTCACTATGTAATTCTTTCTCATACTTACGGTTTTTATGTGGGTATTACGTTTTAAAGATGGTTGAATTTCAGACGTGTTTTGTGCAAGATTGGTTCCTCATTTGTGCACGGCAAACATGGACTGAAACTTCCAAACAACTACTCGCCCAAAATAAAACAAATGACCAGACAAATATTAGAGTGTTGCAGGTGATAAAACTTTGATTTACCTGCTTTGATCTAGACTCAAGTGACACTCATACGGTTTGGATGAGAGAAAAAAAACCCCAGAGATTGCAGGTCATTCGACATAGTGGGACTGTTAAAAGAATTTTATATGCATAGTTTTTATTGTGTAAGACCAGGTCGCTCAGTGTCCGAATCGGCTAGTGTTGCTGAACATTTGAATGCCTCCTAAGTGTTGCTCAACTGTTGTGGAACACCACAAAACCAACCATCAGAGCACCGGTACCCGAGGTATCCTTCTACACCATGACAATGTACCATCACATCAAGTTTTGCTGCACTCTCCGTAAAGCCCCGATTTAGCTCGAGGTGAATTTGATTTTGCTGAATGCCGTTATCAAAAGGTTGTGGAGCATCAGAGGATTTCAAAGCTGAAAGTTTTCTAGTGTACAAACAACAAATCGAAAACTATAATACAAAACTGCATTTAATACTTGGATAATCAGACTTAGCAGATGTGTAACGGTTGCTTGAGGGGTACTTTTAGGGATGCAATGACGTACTGTTCACTAAAACGGAGCCCTGTTGTACAGCACATTAATAGTCTGATTTTTTTAAAAAGCATGTGTCTATTTTAAGATGCAGCTCAGCCAATGTTTTTGATTTTGTTGAGTTTTGAACTGAACTGAAATCAAGACGGTCACTCTGTTAATAAGCAAGGTCCTTGCTACTTGTGAAATAACCACTATTTCATAGTTTCTGAAGCTGCTTTTCTGAAAGTAGTCAACGACCTTCTCTCTGCTTTGGATAGCGGAAAGACTACAGTCCTCACTCTCCTTGACTTGTCTGCAGCATTTAACATTATAGACCATGAAGTTTTACTTCACAGTCTCCAGCATGTATTTGGCATTCACGATATGGCCTTATCGTTCAAGTCCTACTTGGTCAACATGACACAAATTGTGTCCGCAAATGGAAAATACTCCATCCCAGTTGATCTATGCTGTGGTGTTCCACATAGGTCTGTTCTTCGACGTGTTCTCTTCATTCTGTACACCCAACCACTCTCAAGTGTCATAGATCATCATCCAGTGTCTCACCAATTGTATTGCTGATAACACCATAATATACAACAAGCCATTCAGCTGAAGTTGAAACTACCATCCAAGACATTGAGAGGTGCATTTCTGATGTGAAACATGAATATCATGTTGTTGTTGTTCTGGGGTTTAACGCCATTTTTCAGCACACGATAGGCTATACATGGCAGCCAGTATTAATGGTGGAGGAAGATATCGGAAAATCCGCGGAAATAACCACCGACCCACGAGAAGCTACTGCCAAGCTTTCTCACATATCCACATTCGCCGAATCCTAGACTCGAACCCACGCAGACAGAGGTGAGATGACAGTGATCCGTAACGGACAGCGCTTTTAAACCACTCTAAATGCATAGAGAGATGCATTTCTGATGTGAAATCATGGATGACATGTAACAAGCTGCAGATGAATGATGATAAAACTGAAGCCATCCTGATTACAACACAAAGACTTTCTCATTCACATCCTTTACCTCAGACAATAAATATTAGCAACACCAACATTAAATTCAAGCAGTCAGTACGAAACCTCGGTTTCACGCTTGATAGTACTCTCTCATTGCATCAACATGTCATGAACATGCATGTGCCGGGCTGCATATCTTGAGCTGAGACGCATCAGCTCCATTCGCAAGTATCTGTCAGTTGATGCCACTAAAACACTTTTGTGTTCCTTAGTACTTTCAAGACTGGACTATTGTAATTCAATTCTGTCTGGTTCATCTCAATATCTACTTAAAAAAGTTCAAAACACTGCTGCTCGGATCATCCTTAGAGTACCACGATCAGAGCATGCCTCTCTGCTGCTCTGTACCCTACACTGGCTATCCATACGATCCAGAATTAAAAATAAAATTTGTTCTCTATGCTACGTTTCACTGACGGGCTCCAGTCCAACATACCTATCTAGCCTCACCATCCATTTGTATACACCTGCAAGATACTTACGCTCCTCTTTTGACACTCGTATTCTCATTATTCCCACTATGAAGTTGAAATCAAATGGACAACGTTCTTTTGCATACCAGGGTACATCAATGTGGGAACGACTTGCCCACTGAAACATAAACACAAAGACACAGTGATCTCATTCAAGAGCGCCCTTAAAACGCATCTATTTCAACTGCAAGAAGAGTCATAAAGACCTAATAATGTATCCTTTTATCCTTACCATATTAGTTTACAGCATGATTTTCTGTTTCTAATTTTTTGGTGTTTGTTTTTATTTTTGTAATCATTTCATTATATATGTCTTTTAATTCTTTTAAGCGTTGTCAAAGGTTGTAAAGTGCTTAGAGCTTCTCAAGATTAGGCGCTATATAAAGTCTTCGTTATTATTATTATTATTATTATTATTATTATTATTATTATTATTATTATTATTATTATTATTATTATTATTATTATTATTATTATTATTATTATTATACCGACATGAGCCTTACAATGAAAGTTTCGTCAACAACTTCCTATTTGCGATTTTTATTACTTTGTTATCGGCATCTATTATGGATTCCGTAATTTCTGAAAAGAAAAGTGAGAAGACCTTATATATATATATATATATATATATATATATATATATATATATATATATATATATATATATATATATATATATATATATATATATATATATATATATATATATATCTGAATATTTATTTTACGATACCCAACTTTTCAATTTCTATATTTCTGTTATCGGCATCTACATACACTTTGCCGTCGGTATTCAGAAGTAGTTTCCGTCACATAGTTGGCAACGATAGACATATCCGTTGAACATACGTCTAGTCCAACTGTAAACTGCAGAGACTTGCATGTTCTTTCTTATAATGTAGATATAGGTCAAAGAACAATTTGTAATTCCAATGAATAATTTAAATAAAAAAAAAATCTAGCATCATATCTGAAAACAACTGCAAACTCTGGTCATAGATTCCCGAAGACTTATAAAAACCAGGTATGAATAAATTGTTTACTAAATCCTTTATATACATGCTTCAATTGACCTATGTCGCAATAGAATGTTTTGGAAACTCCGATCATCATAATGTATAATAACACCAATTTTTGAACAAATTAGATTACAGTACCTTCTTAATTTGTAAGCAACGTTAAGCCTTAAACTCAGAACTTGTAAACGTCTTATTTACTTATCAGAATAATGACAAATATCAGGTTGGTCGAAACTCCATTTTCACAACTCCTTGTCAAAGATATTATTAAGAACTGGTACACAAACTAAATTAAATAGGCACACCAGCAGTTCGTTAGGAGTAATCAGAATAACAAACACATAATAGAAGACCGCTCCGGTAGCCTAGTGGTTAGAGCGTCCGCCTCGGATACGGGAGGTCGTGGATTTGATCCCCGGTCGAGTCATACCAAAGACTTACAAAAATGGTACTAACAGCTGCCTCGCTTGACGCCCAGTATTAAGAGGTTAGTGTTAGGACTGGGCATCATGGTGTCAGGATAATGTGACTGGGTGGGGACATCATGCTACATGTCTGCGGCATGATGCCCCCAGTGCTAGACATCACTATAAACTGCCACACTGCATACATCATAGCGATATGACTGAAAAATTGTTAAAAGCTACCTTAAAAATCATAAACACCAAGTAATCGGTCTCATTACCGAACGAATCAAACACCCGCGTCAGCTTATTTCCAAGGACATCACAACATTCATTGCCAACTGAATGGTTCTTAAAGGCGAAATACTACAGTAATTTTTATGAATCTAGTGATCACACATCACTAAATTTTAATGATTTTTACGTTTGATTCATATATGATTGACCGATTTCTGCTTTATTCTGTCCAAAATGTGCTTTCTATGGACGAACAACTAAACCTTCGGTCTGACTTCAATAAAAAATGGCACTGATGGTTATTTGATGAAGTAGGATTTTCAAGGCGTTGTCACTGGTACAATCTACCTCTATGTTTAATGGTATTATTTCTATTTACTTTATATTATATGCTTCAGTTTTGGTCGTGATTGAGGGTTGTTGTTTTTGCATACCGGTATTTTTGTCATAATTGTAAGTTGAAAACAAGATGTTTACTAGAAATGGTTTCAAGGCTTAACATTTCTACGAGTTAGTGGAATTTTCCATTGGCTTTTCAGAATATTATATTACGTCTTAGATCAAGTGAAAATATATAAATAGGGGTTTGGTAAACCAATTATTCATTTGTGCTTTAAGAACAGTCTATGAAATCATTTACAATCATGATTAGATATAATTCAGAAAGAATTATTTTTTAATCATTCATTGGAATTAAAAAGTGCTAATTGACTCGATCAACACACTATTATTGGATATTCGTGATTTTATTCAAAGACGGGATATTTAAGACTATATGTATATCAGCACATCAATGATTATCGGAACTCATTCAAAACATTATATTCTTTTGGACTTGTGGTATTACATTTAGGATTTTTTTGTAACATAAATCACAATACGGTAAGTGTCTTTTAAAGTTTTATTTTGTATTCTTAGAAATAAATTCTTTGATGAAATACACTTCCTTATTATGTATCTAATTTTAAATATAAGTCGTCAAAGACTTTGAAATAGCATAAACTAATCTTTGCTCTACTTTGTTAAACATAAAATTAGGGTATGACAGAAACACACAAAAATGGATATTTTAGCCTGGTGAAAATGTTTTGTCTGTCTTGCCCATTCCTCAAAATCATCTTTGTGCTAGATGTTGTTATCTATTCAGTTGAAAATAAAGTAAATTACTCAGATTACATCATTAACACTCCTTGGGACTCAGAAACATGAATAACATTCTCACATAAATATGATAAAGGGTTATTTTGATAGAGACAACATATTTCATTATTCAGTTCATTAATTCTGTATATCGCAAACAGTGGAATACAATCTAACTATGGCAAATTTGGTTTGACCAATCTTCAGAATTCAGAAATATTAAACAACCTGGACCTAAGATTTTCATATCTTCAGCGACAAAAAAAGAGTGAAATTAAACAGCTATTATGTGAATATGAGCACTTGATTTCTGATGTTCTATTAGAAACAAATAAAATCTATAACTGAGTTTGTAGATTGAGCACCTATTAAATATCATCCTCTCAGGATGAATCCATCCAAGCTGGAATCTTTAGAGATAGAAATTCAATATTCATTGAAGGATGATTGTATGGAACCAAGTAAAAGCAACTGGAGTTCACTATATAATCTTCTGCCGAAAGAAATTATACATTCTGCATGTGTACTATGTATTGCAAAAGGCAATAATATCACAAAAGGATCTCATTTCCATTGCTAAGAAAAGATGATTGTATGCACAAAATCGGAAATGCTAAATCTGTCACTAAGTTTGACCTTTTAAAAGGATCCTAGCAATTTGCACTCACGGGAAAAACAAACGAAAGCTCGGCGTTTGAAAATCCAGATGAATTTTATCAAAATAATGTGCTGCCAGTTTGGTAAGAAAATCCTTCGTCACTATTCCAACGTCAATATGATAATATCTGGTCTAGACTAAGAGACTATAAGTTATGGTTTGCACTGGGGCATGGAAATCTCAGTCAAAATGGGTTACCCTGAGACTATGATTTCCTTGTCTTGGTACAAACAACGACAAAGACTATTTTTCACACTCATTGTTTACATTTATATTTTTAAGTCTCATTTTTTTTGCAATTTAATTAGCAGATTTAAAACAGATTCATCAAATAATAATGGTGTTTCTCACTCTATAGAAAGGTTTTAAGGTTTTGTTCTCTATTAAGAACATCTGAATATTTTTTTAAGTAGAATCTTTCTATATATACTGCTCTTAGATAGGAAACAAAAATATAGAACAAAAATATAATTATTATGTGTTGGAACTATTGCGCAATAGCTACGAACTATTGTTTTTTAATATATTACTCATTAGTAAGAATATGTTAAAGAGATCATTGTGCAACATGTCGACCATAATTAAACACGTAGAAACATAAATACATTTTATATTACTGTATTATTCCATATTTTCGATGGATGACATATCAAATAACAATAAGTAAGTACTATCTTTTAAACCATTTATTTTATTTTAAATCTGCTAATATTTTAAATTTGGAAACTTTCTGTGGAAGCCAGTGATAATGAGTGCGAGGAGATGATTTGTAATCCGTGATATTCTTGGAAATTTATTTTTTTCTGCCCTGGAGATATGTTAGGTCTTGGTCTTGATGGTGCTATAATACGCTACGTGGAATTCTTGTGGAATGGCGTTCGGACTGATAAATGATCCACTATTATTGGTAAGCACGGGAACTTTTGTTTGCAATTACATTACAATGTTTGATTCTACTGGGGATGGCTTGGGGTGTTTGACGATGCAGGTCTGACATAACACATTTCTGGTGGTAGCCGGCTTTGCGGGTGCTCTTAAAAGAGTTTTAATTTTTAAAGATAGTGATAAGTATTACATGTGCGTCTGGAACAGTGTTTTCTGTTATAGTTTATTGTAAAGAGCATCTTTTATCCTCTTTGCAGCTCAATAAATACGCAGACATTAATTCTTTTCTGGTGGTATGCACCAGTAACTTCTTGTTTTCTGCCTGACATCATGAAATTTTCACCAATTTAAATTTTTGTTACGAAGGCTTAGCAAAGGATATAATTTTAAATTGCACTCTCAAATCTCCTTCTGTCGAATATCATTGTAAACGGCGAGGATGGTAGTTGTTGCGGTTGATGACGTATTTGCCACTAACGATCTAGGGCAATATTTTTCTCATGCGCGCCTATCTTTACATTCTGCAACATCTACGAATTTTATATTGTATAGTACAACAAACTCCAACATGAGCATTTTTACGTCACTCATCTAACAATCACTAGAAGTGTTTAAGTTTGAAATATATCCAGAAAGTAGTATGTTTTTCAATGCACCCCCCCCATGTCTGATGAATCAGTCTTACACAAAGATGTCTTCAAGTTAATTCATATGCTCAACAATACTTTAAGCTGTTACTTGTGTTTCGAAATCTCTTTCAGATTTGTAAACGGCACTCGTGTTAAAGTTGCAATTAATTATATAAGATATGTGCGAATAAGAGATCAAAACTTGAACACTTTGCATTGTTCATACATTATGAACGTCATGTTTCACTTGTCAATGACTTCGAATTAAGCTTAGTGCTAGACATCATGTGAAATAATCAGCCTTTTTCATATAGGGAACTCGACCTAAATATCATCAGCTTTTGGGAAGCACTCCATTTCCGATTCTACACGATACAGTTTATTGTTCAATATTTTGCGAGCAAAATCGCTAGCCTGGGTTCCGATATTTTAACATAGCTACACCTTGGCGGATCGATCAAATATTTCAGTGTTTCGGGTAGGTGAAATTTATTGGATGCTGCGGAAAGCTACCACATACAATCAGAATCAAATTATTCTAATCTAATAACTATTCACGATTGAGTAAGGGAGTGTGCAACTGGAATGGACCCATGCGATTTTCAACTGCCGGTTCGTGTTTGCGCGAATACATCCTTTCCCTCTAACGCGCCTGTAATGGCTTTTCTATATTACGAAATCATGCTTTTGATGGTAAACTTACAAAGTATCCTTCTAAAATCAGTTACCTCCACCATTTTCAGCTGATGTACACTGCGCCACTTTAACACGCAATTGATTAGTTGGCATTTTTTACATTCTAAACGAGGCAACACATAAAATCTAATTGGTGTCGCTAGGACAAGCAATGAAATATCTGATCGATCTGCTAAGGTGTTGATAGATTAACATATCAGAATCTTGGCTAGCAAAGATGCTTTAAGAGCTAAAAGACTAGCTATCAATTATGTCACGTGATGGCTATCATCACTGCCATGTGATGACTATCAACGCTGTCATGTATTGACTGTTAATGCCGTCAAATGTAGACTATCTATGCAGTCATATTCTGGCTGTCAATGCTGTTGTGTAATGGCTATCAGCGCTGTCTTTTGTTGTATATCAAAGCAATAATGTGTTGACTGTTAAAGCTGTCATGTGATGGTTATCAACGTTATCATGTATTGACATCATGCGATGGCTATAACATCTGTCAAATTTTGGCTATCAATGTTGTCATGTATTCACTATCAACGCTATCATGTATCGATTCTCTCATGTGACAGCAAATCAATGCAGTCATTGGCTATCTATCAGCTCCGTTTTGTGATGGCTATTAATGTTGTCATGTTTTAACATTCAACGGATTTATGTGTTGGCGGTCAATACAGTCCTTTGTGCTCTATCAACGTTCTTTTCTGCTGGCTATCGATGCAATCATATGTTGGTTATCACCGCTGTTAAGTGATGGTTAACAACGCTCTCATGTGATATATATCAACACCATCATGTGATGGTTATCAAGTTTGTCACATATTGGCTATCAATACTGTCATATAATGGTTATCAACGCTGTCATCGGATGGCTATCAATGGTGTCATTTATTGGCTGTCGGTACTGTGACCTGATGGCTAACAATGGTGTCATTTATTGGCTGTAGGTACTGTGACCTGATAGCTATCAATGGTGTCATTTATTGGCTGTAGGTACTGTGACCTGATGGCTATCAATGATGTCATTTATTGGCTGTAGGTACTGTGACCTGATGGCTATCAATGGTGTCATGTATTGGCTGTAGATACTGTGACCTGATGGCTATCAATGATGTCATTTATTGGCTGTCGGTACTGTGACCTGATGGCTATCAATGGTGTCATTTATTGGCTGTCGGTACTGTGACCTGATGGCTATCAATGGTGTCATTTATTGGCTGTAGGTACTGTGACCAGATAGCTATCAATGGTGTCATTTATTGGCTGTCGGTACTGTGACCTGATGGCTATCAATGATGTCATTTATTGGCTGTCGGTACTGTGACCTGATGGCTATCAATGGTGTCATGTATTGGCTGTCGGTACTGTGACCTGATGGCTATCAATAATGTCATTTATTGGCTGTCGGTACAGTGACCTGATGGCTATCAATGATGTCATTTATTGGCTGTCGGTACTGTGACCTGATGGCTATCAATGATGTCATTTATTGGCTGTCGGTACTGTGACCTGATGGCTATCAATGATGTCATTTATTGGCTGTAGGTACTGTGACCTGATGGCTATCAATGATGTCATTTATTGGCTGTCGGTACTGTGACCTGATGGCTATCAATGATGTCATTTATTGGCTGTAGGTACTGTGACCTGATGGCTATCAATGATGTCATTTATTGGCTGTAGGTACTGTGACCTGATGGCTATCAATGATGTCATTTATTGGCTGTCGGAACTGTGACCTGATGGCTTTCAATGGTGTCATTTATTGGCTGTAGGTACTGTGACCTGATGGCTATCAATGGTGTCATTTATTGGCTGTAGGTACTGTGACCTGATGGCTATCAATGGTGTCATTTATTGGCTGTAGGTACTGTGACCTGATGGCTATCAATGATGTCATTTATTGGCTGTAGGTACTGTGACCTGATGGCTATCAATGATGTCATTTATTGGCTGTAGGTACTGTGACCTGATGGCTATCAATGATGTCATTTATTGGCTGTCGGTACTGTGACCTGATGGCTATCAATAATGTCATTTATTGGCTGTCGGTACTGTGACCTGATGGCTATCAATGGTGTCATGTATTGGCTGTCGGTACTGTGACCTGATGGCTATCAATGGTGTCATGTATTGGCTGTCGGTACTGTGACCTGATGGCTATCAATGATGTCATTTATTGGCTGTAGGTACTGTGACCTGATGGCTATCAATGATGTCATTTATTGGCTGTAGGTACTGTGACCTGATGGCTATCAATGATGTCATTTATTGGCTGTAGGTACTGTGACCTGATGGCTATCAATGATGTCATTTATTGGCTGTCGGAACTGTGACCTGATGGCTTTCAATGGTGTCATTTATTGGCTGTAGGTACTGTGACCTGATGGCTATCAATGGTGTCATTTATTGGCTGTAGGTACTGTGACCTGATGGCTATCAATGGTGTCATTTATTGGCTGTAGGTACTGTGACCTGATGGCTATCAATGATGTCATTTATTGGCTGTAGGTACTGTGACCTGATGGCTATCAATGATGTCATTTATTGGCTGTAGGTACTGTGACCTGATGGCTATCAATGATGTCATTTATTGGCTGTCGGTACTGTGACCTGATGGCTATCAATAATGTCATTTATTGGCTGTCGGTACTGTGACCTGATGGCTATCAATGGTGTCATGTATTGGCTGTCGGTACTGTGACCTGATGGCTATCAATGGTGTCATGTATTGGCTGTCGGTACTGTGACCTGATGGCTATCAATGATGTCATTTATTGGCTGTAGGTACTGTGACCTGATGGCTATCAATGATGTCATTTATTGGCTGTAGGTACTGTGACCTGATGGCTATCAATGATGTCATTTATTGGCTGTCGGTACTGTGACCTGATGGCTATCAATGGTGTCATGTATTGGCTGTCGGTACTGTGACCTGATGGCTATCAATGGTGTCATGTATTGGCTGTCGGTACTGTGACCTGATGGCTATCAATGGTGTCATTTATTGGCTGTCGGTACTGTGACCTGACGGCTATCAATGCTATCATGTGCTGCCTATCAATACTATCATATGATGGCTATTAACGCTGTTATGTATTGGTTATCAACGCAGTTATTTATCGTCTATCACTGCTGTCACATTATTAACGCTGTCATGTGATCGCTATCAAAGTGGTCATAATACTGTGATTTGTTGGCTAAGAGCAATTTATGTGTTGGATATCACTGCTGTCATGTGTTGGATATCACTGCTGTCATGTGATGGCTGTCACTGCTGTCATGTGATGGCTTCAACCCTGTCACGTGTTTTCTATCAACTCTGTCAGGCGATGGCTATAAATGCATTTATTTGCTTAAGTAAATGTTTTGAATCCGGACACAAATTTACCTATACAAGTTCCTCCAAAGGTATGGTAACTCAAAGTAGCTTTCGATCAGTATAAGTTTGTAACATATTCTAATCTACCCATTTCTGTACTAAATGACTCTAAAATGCTTTATTTCATCTTGGTCTTGAACTTTGTTCAGATTATGTTTCCTTATTCTGCATCTATTTCCTTCGACTGTAAATTGTTCATCATATCCATTTATATGTCCGCCATGGATAGCGGAGTGCTACCAAATATACTTTATCTAATGCACAATATACAAATTATTCTTTATTTCAAATATTCGCAGTCACATAATATTCATGTTTTGATTCAGTACATTTACAAAGCTTCACCCGTGTGTGTGTGTGTGTGTGTGTGTTGTGTGGTGTGTGTGTGTGTGTGTGTGTGTGTGTGTGTGTGTGTGTGTGTGCACCCTATGAGGTAGACAAGCACTGTTCTTGGTGGGTGTATTTTATACAGGTTTTGTCATTTTCCGATACTTGAATTCAAATCACGCGTAGGTACATCACAGGATGCGTTCGTACGATATAGGTGTTTTCGTGATTTTGATGAGTGATTTTATTTAGGAATATCTTACAGGTGATTTAGAATATGAATCATGCCGTTTGTGTTATTGTGTAATCAGATCCATCATCTGTCTGAGTGTGTATCAACGGTAACACGTTCATCTTGTTAACGCCAAGAAATCTACAAAGATTATTCGTGCCTTCCCAATGCACGATGATATCATTTTTATAAAGTTGTTTTCCATATATAATAATTTGATTCAAGTATAAAGTAAAGTTATTCCCACAATAATTATTTACATCACAGGAAGATAGTTGTATGATGATAGTCATAAAATAGCTCTCCATTCCGTTTTATTGTAAGCGTGGATGTTGGATATTACATTTGGATTTTGAGTTGTACAAGTGGGTGTTTGATTATAATTACACATAACACTTATTTCCAACGTCGGTTTTGTTTGTAACGGTGGGTGATGGATGCTAAAGGTTGATGTTGCATTTTAAATATGTATACAGGTGAGCAACGTATAACGTCCCTTATATTCATCCGTGTTATGTGTGTGTGTGTTTTTGTTTTGGAATGTTTTACGTAGCTTTTAAAAACGTTCAGTCTTATTGCTATGATGTTGGCAGTGTGGGAGTTTATAGTGGTGTCTAGCACTTAGACATGGTGCCACAGGCATATAGCATCATGGCCCACCCAGTTACATTATCATGATACCAGACCGAACAGTCCTAGCACTAACACTAATCTATTTATGCTGATCGCCTATGTGTTAGTCTTTTTTCTATACCTCAGCCGGGGTACGAACCCGAGACCTCCCGCGTCCGAGGCGGCCGCTCTAACCACTTAGGCCACTCTAGCGATCTCGTTTTGCTTGTAATTCTTCATCTTGGAACGTACTTATATGCGATAGTGACCCTCACGTAACTCCTTTTCCTCATCTATTCTGTGTGTCAGGGTGAGTGTTGAATGGTAAGGGTAATATATTGCATAGTAAAGATAGATATTGGATAGTAATATGTGTGTTAGTGGCCATCACAAAATCTTACTTCCAGCATAATTTCTTTGTAGGTGTAAATGTTTGTATTCAGTAACGTGTGTGTCACTAAGAATAGGTGATAGTCCTGTATGTATGTGTAGGTGTTAGATTGTAAAACATGTAAGTGCCGGCTAGTATGTGAGTCAGGTTTGCATTTTGAACACTGTATTTAATTAGATGTGTCTTATTCCCTCTCTCCATCCTATTTATTCACACGGATAAAATATGCACATAGACCTATCCTAGCTGTAATTTTGAAGTTCCTACGAGATGAAAACAACAGTATATGTTGTGCTTCAGGTTTAGGAATAATACGACATAGTGCGCCTAATTTAGAATTTTAGAGTTTGTTTATCACAAAATGTAGCAATACTCACTCCCCAATAACTATGTAAACTCAGAAAAGAAGGAACGATTGAAATCATCTATGTGCCTTCTGCATGATGTTTATAAACACACGACAACTTAAGCCGAACTAAAACTCGAGAGTATATATTTTTCACAAAGGATTTTCTGATGTCTCGGTGAAAAGTCAGAGCAGAAACAGCAATCGAAAAGAATAACGTTCTTTATACTTTTTACTTCAATGTTCACGACTCATTATGCTATGTTAGAGCATGGGAGTATGCTTCTAACAAAATTTATACAATGGTACATTTGAATTCATGGAATAAGGTCAATCTTTTAGTACTCTTCAAAAATGACTAGGATTTTCAATGTATTGAGCAAGTAGGAAGTGTGATTTTTAGAAAACTGTTTTTGTTATTGGATATTATTAGAATACGTGTTGTTTACACATAGCTATCATCAGTCAAACTAGGTTGTGTCAGTTAAAATATGTTTTGGTCCAGCAAAATACGTTTTGCCTGTCAAAATCGATGTTCTTCAGTTACTATACGTTTTGTTGTTTAGTTAAAATAGGTCAGAATATATCTTGGTCATTTAGAATAAATGTTGATCGGCCATAATATGTATTAGATAATCTGGTATTGCCATAAACCCCACTGTATCACGCATAATGTGGAATTCTCTTAGGTTTATGTCTCATCTGTAATATTAAATTACAAAAGATCCCAATACCCTCCCATCACTTTTATTTTAGAACCATCCTATAATCCACAAATGGTTAAAAATCCTGTTGGATCCGATAGATCCCGGGAACATTAATTCCGGGAACATTAATCCCGGGAACATTAATTTCCGTAGGGATCCATGCTAGCCTAAAACCACTATGGTTAAATTTTGTTGAAGTCATAACCATCCAATTAATGTTAAATTCATGTAGGGATCTTTAAAATGCTACTATCAAATTCCCATATAGTCCCGAAAGTGGTCCAATAAAAAAGGTTCATTTTTTATGGATGGGTACAGAATCATATTAGTAATGTTAAATTCCTATAAATTGACATAATATTCCAAAGGTAATCGTAATTCAGACAGATGCCCATTCCATGATATTAAATGCCATACTTTCCCGAATGTGATGTTAAATTCCCATCGACGGACATAGTATCCCGTCCCTATAATAAATTCCCATAGAAGGACATACCATCACCAACACAATAAATGTATTTCCAATAGATGTCGCTCTATACTATTAGCATACAAATACTTGTCCGAAGAGTGTTTACAAAAGCTCTGAATAGTAATGCGTCGTACATCAATGTTCTTTGTTATTGAGCAATACATCAGCACATACTCTAAAAGTGCTTTCCAAGCACATCTTAGTATTATTTAGGTCAGATCATCTAGTTAGTAACTGCCATTTTATTACTGTTTGACATGTTGTTCACACAAAATGAAACTGCACTTTTCACCTCGTGTCGGATTTCATATCATGTGTCCCTCAGCTGTTTTTTTTTTTATGGCAAGATTAAGCCAAAAGTCAGTATGGAGCTAAATCTGGGCTCTATGAAGGATGTGACAAAGTTTCAATAATGCGCTTCTTCAGCACATTTTGTCGTGATGGCAGGTGCGTTGTCGTGGATTTCTCGAGTGCTGGATTGCGTAATGGTGATTCGATAGTTATCTACAACTTTTGGCAACACTTTAGAAGCACAAAATCGACCAGTTGTACATATAGGGTCAGACAAAGAAACTTGGACGACTGGGCATTTTGCATCGAAAATAAAATAAAATAAAATAAAAAAAATCTCTCCTGACAGTCCTACTATCTCGAGCAGTTTGAGGCTTCTGGTTGATAGTGATTTGGAGATTTCAACACAAGTATATTTTGATCAGATATTTGGAGGGCGGGGCTGGGTGGAGAAGCGCTTTTGCTACAGGACAAACAGTACACTGGAAAATCAGGGCACTTATGATATTCTCTGACTGATAGGAAAGCCGATTTTAATAGAGTTTCTGATGTTAATTTTTTCCGTCATAACATGACCTTTTTGAGAGGTCGCTGTAAAGATGGTTCCATAACTAAATTATTGTCTATCAACTCGTACAGAATCGACAAATTAATACATAAATAGAACAACTGGATTAGATTTTAATCACAATTGAGCGAACATAAATGGAAATTAAGTCTTAATTAACACTTAAAAGTAAAGGCATCAATTATACTTAGTCTAACTATGTAACTATGGTTACAGTAACGTACAAAGTACATCCTTCAATGCGCCAACTGGAGTAAAGGCACTAACCGTTGTTATTGTTGCTGTTATTATTGTTGTTATTATTGTTGTTATTATTGTTGTTATTCTTCTTCTTCTTCTTCTTCTTCTTCTTCTTCTTCTTCTTCTTCTTCTTCTTCTTCTTCTTCTTCTTCTTCTTCTTAATATTTTTATTTTTTATCATCATCATCATCATCATCGTCATCATGATCATTGTTGTTGTTATTATTATTATTGTTATTATTATTATTATTATTATTATTATTATTATTATTATTATTATTATTATTATTATTATTATTATTATTATTATTATTATCATTATTAAATTCTATAAACTATTTTTAAAAATTCCCCAATAAGTGAATACAATTGGTGGATAGTATAATATTATGCATACCATTTTTTGTTACAAAATAGTAATAAGGCCAATATTACTATTGTGAATGTAATTGTCCGATTTCGGTACCTACCTGCTATACTAATTAATGAGTTCGAAGCTTTCATAACTGTTTCAGTGACCAAGGATTTAGTACATATAATGAAGACAAGATTTATACAATGATTATGTACAGTGTGACCTAAAGAGTATTGTTTGCTAAATTGAATATTGCTATATTTGGATAGAAGAAAAAAGAAAAAAGAGAAAAGAGACGACTAAGGAATAAACCCGGAGCCTTACTTTTATGCAAAGCTATCTAGGTATTAAATAAAGCCTGTCACTAAATGTAAATTCAAATTAACGTGGCTCTTTTTTTACTCTATAAACTAGTGTCACAGTCGTCTGTCAATTTGCAGGATTTTGCCTCTTTATTTGCTCTATAAACTAGTGTTACAGTTTGTCAATTTGCAGGATTTTGCCTCTTTATTTACTCTTTAAACTAGTGCCACAGTCTGTCAATTTGCAGGATTTTGCCTCTTTATTTGCTCTATAAACTAGTGTCACAGTTTGTCAATTTGCAGGATTTTGCCTCTTTATTTACTCTTTCAACTAGTGTCACAGTCAGTCAATTTGCAGGATTTTGCATCTTTATTTACTCTATAAACTTGTGTCACAGTCTGTCAATTTGCAGGATTTTCGTGCCTAAACCCGAATTACCTATTAATATTGCGTATTGTCAGTCCAAATCATGAACAAGATCATTTTTTATCTAGAACTGCCTGCGAATCAGCTTCTTTGGTGGAGTTTTATTAAACCTCTTTTGAAGCGTTTGAATTATCTGCATAAACTTTTAGAACCGCTCCGGTGGGCTAGTGGTTAGAGCGTCCGCCTCGAATGCGGGGGGTCGTGGGTTCGATCGCCGGTCGAGTCAGACCTACAAAAATGGTACTAACAGCTTCCTCGTTTGACGCTCAGCATTAAAAGACTAGTATTAGGACTAGTCGGCCTGGTGTCAGGATAATGTGATTGGGTGGGACATCATGCTACGTGTTTGTGGCATGATGACCCAATGCTAGACATCACTATAAACTGCCACATTGCATATATCGTAACGATATGACTGAAAAACTGTTAAAGCTATGTTAAAAATCATAATTATATCACATCACATCACATAAATGTTTAGGACTCGCGATACTAATAATATGGAATAAAATAAACCAGTCGATACGTGGGTGAATATAAAATAGGGCATACATAGATTTGGCTAGTCAGGTTTGATTGATAATGAAAGTTAGATTGTAGTACACCGAATCTTTCGAGATCATGTTCTAGTTGTAACTGAATAAAAGACATGACCTTGTGGATGGAATTCAATAATGTTACAGATTTGAGTTTGGAAAAAAGGAATGCTGAAATTAGTACCTTTTTTGGCTATGTCTTTCGCTTTGAAATATTAATAATAGGGACCAAATTTTACATTGTACTAATTAGGAAGGAGTCGTAATTTATTTTTAGATGTCTTTTATTGGGATTGTGAAAGTAGTGTGGAATTGCACAGGTAAATTAGGTATGCAAGATGGTCCAGAACTATGTTTTCATTGTCCCAGAAATTAATTCAAAATTCAGGTGGGCTTTCATTCACTATGATTTTTAAAAGAAACACAAAATAAGGGATGATGAGTGGTTTACCGCAAGATATAAGCCAAGATAACCCGAATAGTCTACCTTTTTCCCAAAATGATTGAATTAATAAAAACCGTATCTATCAAGTTCTAAACTTTAGCATCTACCGTTGTAAATCTAGATGATAGACAGAAGCAAACTGCAAATAATATATGAGTTGTAATGCAAAGATATATATTCTTTCTCTTCCTCCCTGACTTTCTTCAAATTCCTCCTTCTTTTTTACTTTCTCCACCAGACTATATTTCCTCCTCCTCCACCTTCTATCCACCTTCTCTCCCTGACTAGACTTTTTTTTTATCGACTCCGTCTTCTCTCTAGTCTCACTTCTGTCTCCCCTCTTGGAGACTAGGGATTCAACGGAACCGGAACTTCTGTCCCCTAAAATGTTTGCTGTGAATACACATGGACGGGACAATAATTTTTCCTAGCCCTCTCATCTCCCACTAAACCCAGCCTTTCATCAGATAACGGCTAATAAATTTCATTGGTCACGCATTCATTTACATCGATATAAGTTCCTTTATGGTAAAACATCATAATAAAAGCACGGTATCAATTACTTATCATACATACATGAATAAATTGCGTCATATCAGTACATGCTCCTAGTCCCATTACTAAACAAAATCACAATAATCAGCAACTCAAAGTACCCCAATATTAATATATATATATATATATATATATATATATATATATATATATATATATATATATATATATATATATATATATATATATATATATATATATATATATATATATATATAATGCTCTGATATATAAGTGTGTGATTTGGATTTTTATGGTAGCTTTAACAATTTTTCAATCATATCGCTACAATATCTGCAGTGTGGCAGTTTATAGCGATGTTTAGCACTGGATCATCATTTCGAAGACATGTAGCATGATGTCCCACCCAATCACATAATCCTGACACCAAGCCGACCAGTCCTAACACTAACCTTTTAATGCTGAGCGCCAAGCGAAGCAGCTGTTAGTACCATTTTTATGGTATGACTCGGCCTGTGATCGAACCCACGACCTTCTGCATCCGGGACGGACGCTCTAACCACTAGGCCACCAGAACGGTGTTCTGATATATACATACTTTATAGTTGTTTTTTTTGTTGTTGTTGTTGATTTGTTGTTGTTGTGGGGCTTACCGCCATTTTCAGCACATGATAGGCTATACATAGCGCCAGTATTAATGGTGGAGGAAGAAACTGGGAAATCACCGGAAAGAACCACCGACCCACTAGAAGCTACTGGCAAGCCTTCTCACATATCTAAATGATAGATCTACATTCGCCGAATCCTAGATTCGAACTCACCCAGGCAGTGATTCGTAAGGGACAGTGCTTTAGACTACTCAGCCACTCGGGGCCCCCCATACGTCTATAGTAACTAATCTTACATACTTCAACCATTTTCCAAACTCAATTCATGCATGATGAAATTATATTATAACGCATTAATACATGCACTGGTGTACTACGAAATAATCTAATAACGAATTACAAAATTAATTCTGACCACAAGCTGACAATCTACATAGTTCTCTACGTAAAATTCAAGCCTATTTCTCCAATACACATGTAAATGAAACACTACAAAGCTACGTTACTTAGTAAACGATCCCAAACAAATAATTGCAGTTATGATGCTGTAATATTCTGAAAAAATCGAGCAAATACCTTACTGACCTTTTCTTCCCTTAGAATTTACCGAAATATTACAAGTGGTTTCTTGAAGTTACCCTATTTCTTCATAAATCTTCAGAGGAGAAACTAACTCTTTGCTTGCGAGGTACGAAATTATAAATAAGAATAAACCCTATTGACTCACATTCCTGTTAGGCGAACACAAAGTTTTTCTTAATAGTTTAGAAAGTTATTCGGATCGGAATTGTAATCACACCCTCTATTTTAATTCCGATTGGATGTACCGATCCAATCTTAACTTAACGGCCATTGTCCCTCGCCGTCTGTCAACGTGGGAAAGGATGAGAACACACCTTGTTTATTCTAAGGCTTTCTTTAATCTCTGTAAATATTGCAAGACTTTGTCTAGTTGGTAGAGATCTAGTTTGTCTAGCTGGCCTGACTAGCGGTCACGATAACCTTGCGTAAGGTACTAACACTATGCTGTTGCTTTTTCTCCATGATTATATATAATGTGTAGTTATATTTTGTAATTGATATTAGTCCAAAATCAAAGTTCACCGTGATCCTGCCTAGGAACATTGATTTTGTAAAGAATATATTACATGGCTAATATTTCTATGCGAGTAAATATTAAATATTAAGATCATTATCAACGGGGTAAACGTGTCCTTGACTCAGATAAGATAGACACGTAAACATGTTTATCTTAATCTGAGTCTACGATATTAGTATTCCACCAAGGAAAAAGCTGGTGTACATGATGATAGCTATGTTTTTTTTTAAATAATAATTTTAGTAATAGACCTTATCTCGTTGACATCTTAGAATATTCTGGAAGTATTGTTTTTTTTACCCTCGTCCTGTTTCTATTTTTGTGTCTTCATATCCTGAAAAAAAACGGGGTCTATTGCTGTGTTCAGTCTTTCATTAGGATGGATTTATTTATTCAGATGATTATTTGCTGGGAATTACTCATTGATAATTTCACTATTTTTAATTTCATTTCCATATGGTTTAGGATTGAAATCTGTAAAGTGTATAGAATGCCTAAGGCTTTGCTCTTGATGCGGTTGCTACTTCTTACTTTTTCGACATTATTTAAAAGAAAACAAAATGATACAGGCATTTGTGCATATCAGTCACTTTAGGTTATCTTCGGATTAATTCTCATCTATAAACAGTTTGCTCCCGATCCAAAGAACAGAAGTCAAAGTATATAGATGTTATTATAATGAGTTGCAAATATACAGCAAACAGAAGGTTAAGGCATCCATTGCCATCGACACAACTGCGTAATGACGAAGAATTTAGAATCATCGAAGTACAGGAGTCTGACATTTTATCAGTAAAGTACGATGAAATCTATGACAAAACGAAATTACCTTACGGTCACTATAAATTAACACAAGGTGTGCAGGCGGGACCGCAGCCATCCGCTTGATTCGACTTTTGTCATCGTATCAAATTTGCAAGACGACTGAAGCTAAACACAACCATTCAAAAGACAGTAACGTGTCAACGCATAACTCTGGGACAACCATCGCATGAATCTAAGTCGGCGAATTAACCTTTATTTTCACCATGACGGTCACAAAATCTTTCTACATAAATTCATCAGGCGGAAGTGACCGATTTCACCAGATTATGCCCTGCAGTAAATAAGCGTTAGCGTCTAATACTCGTACCGATCACGGAGCAGAATTATGTTGTATTAAATACTACCGGGTCCAGCATACGTTTTGCTTTAATTTTGTAAGTGTGATGACGTACTATCCAAACTTTAAATAGATATCTCTATTCAGGAAATTTATATAAAATTAACATATTTATACAATCTGAAATAAAAGACAAGCTAAACATTTTATTTCGTAGCAGAATCGGCTACTATGTTCTTTACCGAGAATAACACGGAAATAAGGTTGCATGTACAACATTTCGTTTGGATGACTAACTGATTTAAGTAGCTGATACAACTCACAACCTTTTCAGTCATCTCCATTCTTTTATTCTTTGCGTTACCATTTTTGTTCTTCACTGTAATATATGTTATTATCGAAACACCTCAGTATATACATTTGATGTTGTATTTTTATTATTGATGTGAAGACGTTATTCTAATACGCTGTTGTGTTATACGTATTCTCCCAAAAAACAATACCTGTACATTGTGATGTTTGCTAAGCCCCAGCTATAAAGTCTTGTCAATGTTACCGCAGATATGTGCTTGACGTTTAAAGATTGCCGCGGAGACTAGTGTTAATCTCTTACGTAAAGGTTACATGACCAACCGAAGACCAGAAACTTGATTCAGCAAAAGGCTTGTAGTTATCACCCTCATGTGTTTAAGCTTAGTCCAAAGATAAAAAGGAAGTCTAGGGGTGAGAGTAGTGTGTTCTCATCCGTCCTCACGTTGAAAGACAGCGAGAGGGACATTGTCCACTAAGTTTGATTGGATCTGTTCACATCGATATCCAATCGGAATTGAGATAGAAGGTGTGATTACAATTCCGATCCGAATGATAACTTTCAGAACTTGTAAGAGAAATTAAGTATTCGCCTGAAAGGACCGTGGGTCAATAGAGTTTATTCCGAGAAGCCACTCGTAATTTGGCGGCAAAACGTAGAGGCAGATTCTAAGCAAAGAAAAAGTTTCGAAAGGTAGCTTTTTAGGGGACACACAAGTTTGGGTTATATTGGGGTCTGAGTCTTCAAGAGTTGAAGACGGAATTGAGGCTGTAGCCGAGACAGTAGAAGGCAACTGAGGAGTAATCGAAGTAGTTAAAATGGAGGAAAATGAAAATGAGTCTTGAGAAAGTCGAGCAGGATAAAGAGTATAGAGAAAGCCGAGGAGGAGGAGAAGGAATTTGGAGAAAAGTCGAGGACGAAGAGGAGAAGGAATTGGGGTAAATATGAGAGAGGAAGGATACACGAGTTGAGTAGAAATACAAGGATAGGTGGAAATCAATCTCACACCGCTAATCAAGTGATGCAATATGTTTATTAAAGGGTCTAGCGGCAGGAGTGTAATTGTTAATTTGAGTCATTTGATTATTTAATTGTTATCAAATTGTTATTCATTGAATTTCAAACTGTTTTGTACATTTAACTATCTAACCGTCGCCATTGCTGACTGGGGACTCAGTGCATTACATCAATCTTTCACTAAATTTAACTTCCAACAAAACAGAGACTGAGTGGGACTTCTATAATAGTTTAAATCAAACATTTGTACCACCCCAACCCAACTACAACAACCTCATATGCATGCATTTGACAAAGTTTATGGACTATATATATATATATATATATATATATATATATATATATATATATATATATATATATATATATATATATATATTATAAACTGTATATGTGAAATTAGAACAAATACACAACCACACACGCACGCACACACCCACTCACATGTATATGTTTGTATATATATATGCCATCTTGAATAAATGAGATTTAATCAAAATATCTTGCTCCTTCTCACTTATTTTTTTTTTGTCTAGATAAAAGCCCATCCCACACCTTTCCATATCACCCACAAAACTATGATTAAAACATGCAGTTGATGTCTCAAATACTAGAATTGCTGAGACACAAGCTTAGTGCTTGCTCTTATGTTTTGAATTAGGTCAAATACTATTTCTAGCATATTTCACAACAATGTCTCTTTGTTCCATATAATTCTCCTTGAATATTCATATTTGTATGATGAGCCGGACTGACATGTGGGAATATTAACTTTACAATCCAAACTAAAGTATCAAATGTTTTTCTATCTATTAGGATTCTACGATAATTCACGGTATTGGTTGTTGAATACATCATACGCAACGTTGGTTCAATCAGACAATGCATGTGTCCATGTTTGTATTCCTACAGGGCTATCGGTGTGGTTAATGGAAGCGCGATGTTGGTCACCATGACATCTGATTCAATTTGATATTTGACAACTATTAGAGCCAACGACTTTAAGAGATATTTTATGAGGTATCATTTCATGACAAGATAACATCAGTGAAAAGCAAACCTTTGAAGACTGAAGACTGAGATAGAACCATTTAAAAGCGTTGATATTAATACATTTTTTCTAAGTAATCAAGGTGTCGCATTACTGTTGAAGCAAACGTGAACTCGTATTCGTTTTACCTTGAAAAGAGCTGAATCTAAATTCTTTATATCATACGATAGTAAATCGATTTGGTGTGTAAATGACCTCGAAAGTATAACCGAGAAGACATGACTATTGGCAGGATCAATGCTTCAAACGTGACGGAACAAAACAGGAATTTGTTTCAACTCAATGAGGAAATGTCAAAGTCGTTGCTGCCGGTCGTCTGTCTTTTAGCCGCCTTGATGGTTGTTGGCTTCATTGGAAACTCCTCAGTGTTGTTCGTCTATCGATCAAACACCTCGAGGAAAATTGAGAGAATTTTCATCATGTTCCTAGCTATTCTGGATACAATTAATTGTCTCGTTGCAATGCCGCTGGAAATATACGACATTCATCACCAGTACATATTTGAAAATATGATGTTTTGTAAAATAATGAGACTTGTGGAATATTGTATAACGATTGCATCTGGATTAGTCCTTGTCTCCATTTCCTTTGACAGATACTACAGTATATGTAAACCATTGCAGCAGTTCACGGTAAGAAAGGCAAAACAGGTTTGCGCCATATGCATTTCTTTAGCTGTTCTTCTTGCTTGGCCCGTACTGCATTTTTCCAATAGTCGAGACATTTTCATGGAGTTAGAAAATCTCACTGGCAAGCACTGTTCCATGGCACCCGACGATGAATTTAATTACAATCTCTATCGAATTTATTATATCTGTCTTGCCTCTGCCCTGCTGATTTGTGTTATTGTCCTCGTTCTCGTCTACACACTAATAGGAACTGAGATACACCGTTGGCTTAAAAGGCAAAGAAGAGCTCGAAAACATTCGTACCCATCTGTAATTAGGAATTTACATTCGCCAGCCATTTCAGACGGTATGCTCTACAATGTAACGACAACATCTGTGTCAAGTTCCGGTCGTACACAGGAAATCTGTATCCGATCAGCCGCTGTTTTTTTCTCTGTAACTCTAACTTTCATTCTCAGCTTCTTGCCACACTTAGTGGTCAGATTCCATGAGCTCATGCTCATACCATTTGTTGGAACTAACAAAATTATGACAAACTGTTTAATACGTTCATATTTGATAAATAACGTTGTTAACCCTTTTATTTACAGCATTCTAAATAAGAGATTTAGAGAGAAACTAGTGGCAACTTTTGCAAAGTGCAAAATGAAAAAATGGCATCCGTAAAGAATGGATATCCAACCTCTGTGCCGAAAAGGCTAGAAAAAATTTCAAAACCTAACCTTGTTAAAAGGGAGTAGTTAATGTTTTTCATTATTGATGGTATAATGTATGACTTATCGTGTACTAAAGAATATATTAGCATTTGCTAAGTGATAAAGCGTCTATTTGAATAATATTCCGTTACAATAAAATATTTATGGGATTCATTCTCTCAGCTTAATGTTTTGATTTGAAATAATTCTTAAATTATGTTTTCGCAGTGGAAAATATTGTAGGTCGAGAGAACATGCCAAATTAACGATTTTCTGGAAAATAGCGTTGTAGTCATTGGTTTTCCAAAATCATGTGAGATAGCTACACTTATAAAAGCATTCTGATTGTGAATATATTTTACCGCGAATAACACTTGCGTGGGATGCAGCAAATATAAACTCGGACGAGCGACGAACGGAAACTGTGAATTCGAACTCATCTTTGTCTGGAATGATGGATGTATCCTGAAAATTATATTCATCCAATATCTTTAATGTAAAAGTTGTATTAAGAGTCATTTAGCACACATTCAGTTTGATATTCAGGACCATAAATTGATGAATTTGCAAAAATAAAATAAAATTGCATTAAAGCTCTTTTAAGTAAAGTCAAAAGGCAACACACTGATAAGCAAGAAACTTGATGCAAAATTTAAATACTAATAAAGGAAGAGTGGAGTGATCTGAGACTAAAATTTGGAAGTTAGTTTATGGGATAATTGGTACTAATAATTTTCTTTTTACAAGAAGTAACATAATAGACAACGACAAGTGTACTTTCCGTAAGAATTGAGACTGAAAGTACTAATGATCGTTTATTTGACTCAGATATTCCTTCAAATATTTTGGAATCATTTTAACATTTTGCACTGATTGTCCAGAGACTGTACATAAAGGAATATTTTTAGAAAGTGAACATTGGGACATTTTGTTTAATTTCTTGCTTGTTTTGTCTAAATATTAAATTTACATCTGCAGATTCAACATCCAAAATCATTCCATTGATGCTCTTAAGCAAATAGTCAAAATGCATACAAAAATTGAAAAATACTCTAATTTAAATAAACAAAAAAGAGGACTAATTTATTAGAAAATGGAACAAAATCAGGAAAATCTAACTTTTGTAAGAATCGGTATTCTTCTTGCCATTGGTTGGCTATTGTTTGAGAAGATGGGAAACGGGAACGAAATGCCGTATTATCACAGTCTCTATCTCCCCACTTACTTGTCCCTAGCTGATAACCAGCAATGTTATTGTAAGGTAGTCGTGATATCGTGTTCCCTTATCCTGTGGTGAGACTATTATGGGGATAATAAAATGTATATGTCGAGAGTTACAATCCACCTCACCCCCCCCAAAAAAAATCGAACAAATGTTCATTCTTATAGCTGGGATTGTTGTCTAAAGCAAAACTTGATCACTTTCGTTGCGAAAATGTTTTAATGCAGACTTGGTGGTCAGCTTTATTATATTTAAATACACTTAAAACTTCAATAATATCAAGACACTGTAAAACAAAGTTTTGGATTTCTATGTTAAAAGTCACCACTTGATAACAGCAGAAATTCTGCCCCAACCTACGAAATACGTATTATGGGGATCAACCCAACAAAAAAGAAAGTTGTTTAATGGGAATTCTGCGTCCACATTGGGCCTGTAGCCCCACCCCAGCCAACAGAAGTAGCAGGGGTAGATTGAGTGGTTGCCAATCTGCTGCTCGTCCAAGCTACTGTTTGTTAGGAGTAGTGTACTATCTTTAATGAAGGATGATATCGTATCATTTAGAGTTCGGTTACATTTGATAATACATTTATGATGATCGTAGTTGAAACCAATCTTATTGTAAAGAATGATACGACAATTGTATTTAATCATTTCTTCATGAAAAACAGCGGTCTGAAGACGGATAATAGGAGACGATTTTGACTGGAAGATGCAAATTAGCGGACACTATGACATCTAATTTGTTGTATACAAAAGCATGAGAGCTGTGACAATGTCGAGGCACTTCTGCTCTTCTACAGTAACTATGAAGGCACTGATGTACTGATCTACGAACTAAAATAATTTAGCGGCACATGCTGGTATATGAAACCTACTGAGACTGTCAGTATTTGCTATTGTAAGTATGTCTAGTCAAAATAATGTACATACAATTATCACGTGCTGAGTGTGACGAGTCTATAATACTAAGTAACAGAGAAGAGAGAAAACCAAAAGGGTTAGTACAAAAAAAACTTAAAAGAACTTAAAGTAGTGTAAATTAAATCCCAAATAGTCATAAATATTCTATCGCAAGTCCAAAAGTATAGAGTATTCCAACTGAATTCCAGTGGTGTTTAGAATGAAATTCAGGGTTGAATGAGCTGATGTACCAATTACCTGGAATAGGCTTGATGTGCCAACAGTCTTGATGTATCACAATAATATCATTCAAAATATCTTTAAATGAATTAACTTTAAACCAATGATGTAGTCCAACATTATTAATGATCACTGAATAATTGAAATAAATAAAATATTAAAAATGAGCACAACTAAAAACTGATTCCACTAGTCAAATGTCAAGAATGGAAACCAAAATCAATTCCGTATATCACTACATTAATAAAAGAAAAACTTTTTTTAGAACCCGGCTGAGGGTCATTTTCCCCCATTAAATTCATGAACAAAATGCCTTCTAGCTGATTCCATGGTCAAAAGGCAAAGCAAACGTGTTTTCTTACAAGTAGTAATAATCGTAATATATTATCTCCAATCAGATAAAAATAAAATAGCTATATAGCTTGCGGACGTTCTCCAATGTTTCTTTCTTACCTTGACTGACAAGGCCTCGGACGTGAAAACTCGCCAAATGGACTCGAATCAAACTTATTTCTAGTCAGTACCCATGAATGTAATCCAAATCTATTTTGATGTATTTTTCCTCACTTTTTAGGTGGTCATACTTGGCTTACATCCAGACATTATTGGTACTGATTTAAAATAAATTGTTTATTATTTAGAGGATTGACGTTGAGGTGTAGTTGTTTTTGTGATAGTAAACATTGAGTCGTCTAGCATTCAGTCGCGCTTGGAAGTGAAATCTATCAGCCTCGGATAAAACGCTGAGTTTCCTGAGACAAGAACTTCACACGAGTCTCGTCTTAGAAATAAATTTAAATTAACATATGATTTGATAAGATTTTAACAAAATCGAAAGTTACGTACTGACAGACAAATGTTTATAATAATAATAATAATAATAATAATAATAATAATAATAATAATAATAATAATAATAATAATGATGATGATGATGATGATGATGATAATAATGATGATGATGATGATGATGATGATGATGATGATGATGATGATGATGATGATGATGATAATGATGATGATGATGATGATGATGATGATGATGATGATGATAATAATAATAATAATAATAATAATAATAATAATAATAATAATAATAATAATAACGAGGATTTTATATAGCGCCTAATCTTTAGAAGCTCTAAGCACTTTACAACATTTGACAACGCTTGAAAAAAATAAAAAAGACATGTAATGAAATGATTACAAATATTAAAAACAAACTTAGAAACAGAAAATACGGTGTAAATTTTTAAGGTAAGGATACGTGAAAAAGGATACATTGTTAGGTCATTATGACTGTTCTTGCAGTTGAAATAGATGAGTTTTAAAGGGTGCCCTTGAATGAGATCACCGTGTCATTGTTTCTAAGTGCAGTGAGAAATTTGTCCCACATTGCTGGGCCCTAGTATGCAAAAGAACGTTGTCCATATGATTTCAACTTCATAGTGGGAGCATTGAGAATGCGAGTGTCAGAAGACGAGCGTAAGCATCTTGCAGGTGTGTGCACACGGGTGAGGTCAGATAGGTATGTTGGACTGGAGCCCGTCAGTGAACGTAGCACAGAGAACAAATTTTCTGTTCAATTCTTCATCGTATGGATAGCCAGTGTAGGGCACAGAGCAGCGGAGAGCCATGCTTTGATCGTGGTACTCTAAGGATGATCGGAGCAGCAGTGTCTTGAACGTTTTGAAGTTTCTGAAGTAGATATTGAGATGAACCGGACATAATTTAATTACAATAGTCCATTCTTGAAAGTACAAAGAAACACACGTGTTTTAGTAGCAGAAACTGGCAGATACTTGCGAATGGAGCTTATGCGTCTCAGCTCAAGATATGCAGCCCGGCATATGTTCATGACATGTTGATAAATGAGAGAGTACTGTCAAGAGTGACACCGAGGTTTCGTACTGACTGCTTGAATTTAATGTTGGTGTTACTAATATTTATTGTTTGAGGTAAAGGATGTGAATGAGAAAAGTCTTTGTGTTGTAATCAGAATGGCTTCAGTTTTATCATCATTCATCTGCAGCTTGTTTTACATGTCATCCATGGTTTCACATCAGAAATGCACCTTTCTATGTCTTGGGTGGTAGCTTCAACTTCAGCTGGATGGCTAGATTGGTATATTTGGGTGTCATCAGCATACAATTGGTGAGAAACTGGATGATGATCTATGACACTTGAGAGTGGCTGAGCGTACAGAATGAAGAGAACAAGTCCGAGAACAGACCCCTGTGGAACACCACAGCATAGATCAACTGGCCTGGAGTGTTTTCCATTTGCAGGCACAATTTGTTTCCTGTTGACCAAGTAGAACCTGAACCATATTAAGGCTGTATCGTGAATGCCAAATACATGCTGGAGACGGTGAAGTAAAACTTCATGGTCTATAATGTCAAATGCTGCAGACAAGTCAAGGAGAGTGAGGACTGTAGTCTTTCCGCTATCCAAAGCAGAGAGAAGATCGTTGGCTACTTTCAGAAGAGCGGTTTCAGTACTATGGCGAGAGCGATATGCAGACTGTACATTGCTAAAAAGACTGTTTGAATTCTGATGAGATACAAGTTGGGATAGAATAACTTTTTAAGATTTTTGATATGAATGGGAGATTAGAAACTGGGCGGTTGTTCTTTAGATCATTATGATCAAGTGTTGGTTTCTTCAGCAGAGGCTTTACAATTGCAGTTTTGTAAAATTATGGGAATTCCCCAGATGAGAGAGACGAATTAATGACATCAGTTAGTGAAAGCAATATTGGATCAAAGCACTCTAACAGCAGTGACGTCGGAATCGGATCCAGTTCACATGACTTTGATGCACTCTTCATCACGATTGTACGTACTAAATCCATAGAGATAGGTTCAAATGCTGCTAATGGTACTATGGAAAGATAATTGTGTTCATATGAGAGCTCGTCGAATGGACAATTAGTCAATGTGAGATCTTGCTAAACAATAGACTTGCCGATGTAATATCTTGTCTAAAGACAAACTCGCAGTTTGCCGGACATTACACTCGCCGAAAGTTATTTCACATTTTATACTGTGTAGATTCAGAACGATATTTAGAACGGCATCTTGCCTAAAAGCAAGCTCACCGAAATTTATTTTCAAGCATGGATCAAATTCATTTTTCACGAGGTTCACCAACTGTTTTCTCCGACTTTTGACAAATTAGGTCATCGAGTTTGTCTTTCAGCACAATATCACATTGGAGAGTTTGACTTGCAGCGAGACGTCACATAGAAGAGCTGGTCTTGCCTCAAGATGTCACATCGGCGAGTTTGTCTTGAAACCAGATGTCCCATCTGCGAGCTTGTTTTGTTTTAAGATGTCACATTGGCGAGCTTGTTTTGTTTTAAGATGCCACGTCGGAATCTTTGTCTTGAAACGATATGTCACATCGGCTAGTTGTTCTTGCAACGAGATGTTTAATTGTCGATATTTCTTGCATTTGTGTTCCGTTGACTTAAGATTTCATTAACTGCATACTTTATGGGAAAATGTAATTGCAGTGGTGTGAAACTATAAAAGCTTGTAGCATCTAGGCTGGTTAATAAGTAGTCTCGTATACATAGACTGCTTCACACTTCGACATTAATGTTCGAATGTTACCAAGATTCACTTCAGAGTGGTCGAAACCCATTTTCCATGCGGATCCCATATCCTTCGAGTCGGACTGCATTAAAATGTAACGAGAGGGGAGACAAAGTCTCAATGTCTGAGTTTGATTTCGATCCCAATTCGTCTGTAGAGCAGTCTGGTGCACAAGGTATAAGACAGAAAGGTCCGAACCAGATAAACCAGTTTGTTAGTGTCTTCACGGACCTAAATTCTTAAGAGTCAAGAATCACTTGGAGTAACCTGAAATCTGATATATTTTTAAAATATCAGCAGCATCTCAGGCGTTACATGCAATGCGTTGGCGTTACATGCAATACTTTGGCGTTACATGTGATGCTTTGCCGTTACATGCAATAATTTGCCGTTACATGCAATACTTTGGCGAAAAATACAATACTTTATATTCACAATTTATATGACTGATAGCAATCCTTTTTTTTACTTCTCGTTGATAAAGATTTGATATTTATTCATATTAATCTTCAGTATTATACATGGTTAAGTCTTGGCATCATCTTCATAATAATAAGACTCGTTCTGATCGCTTTCATGTTTTTGCTACTGCCATGATTGTTTCTCTCATGTATAATGAAATCAGTTTACCTAATGCTTCAAAAGTGTTTATAAACACACAAAAAAAACAACGCCAAGAGCGTAAGATCACTCTAAAAATCGAAATACTATCCATTCGAAAATGTGTAGTATTTGTCCGTTTAAATGTTATCTGGAAATAGAAGAGAACTAGCAAAGTCTTCTCATTAATTATATACATATTGTAAAATTAGGTCACAGTGTTGTAGTTTCTGTTGATCTATGTAAAATCAAGTCAGACTCTATTACAGAAGTGTATTTTTTTTTATCTATACTAGTGCTATCGTTTTAACTTTTCTTCTTCATCACACAAATCGGTAAACTATAAGGCGGCTTACTATATGTCAGAAGTATAAACAAATAGTAAGACTGATTTGAAAGTCTGCAGAATAATATGGCATGGACATAGATTAGTCTTAGATCATCCGTGTTTGTAAGGACAAAACTGCAATCTCGTTATTGTTAATTTACATATTAAAGACTTATGAACATATGTCAGGTAATTGAGTTATGACATGTGCTTAGAGTTCCCCTGTTTTCAGATTGTTACATCGAAAAAACATCAACATGGTTCTATTTTTGCTCTTTACAGGATGGCCTTTTTGAGTAATGTTCTTTCTAAGTTCAAGACATCACAGTATTATAAATACAAATACGGTTCTCTTACTTATAACTACAGAATTAAATTGCTTATTCGAACAGCGAAATACGAGTTGTGAGTTAACAAATCAAGTAGGTGTCCGTCCAGCCACAAAGAAGAAACTATATCCAAAACAAACAGAAAAAACACGAGGAAAATGCAATCAAATAAAAAGAAGGAAAAAAGAGATGAAGGAAAGATAAACATATTTTTCTCTTTCAGAGGTAATCTAGGTCAACATGAGATAAGCTGAATATGTTTAATTGTATGTGAAAAATCTCTAAATTGCTTGTTTATTTATACGTTTAAGCATACATCCACGCACTGTATAAATAAAAATCATACTTCGTGGTGAATTTTGTGGCCTAATGGGTAGCTATTAGATGATGTTGTTTAGTTATTTAAAAGTGTTTCGTCTGACCCATACTAAATCTATCATTACAATATTTATATGTTTATCTGTAGATAAAACCTGAAATATCGATAAACTGTCTAAATTTTGCCTACTGACGTCTTACAGCATTAGACCTGTCCAACGAGTCTGTAAGTGTTGGTTTTCTTTAAGCCCGATTACTATATACAGTGTTTTGAAATATCATTGGAAAAAGAGGGGCCTGTGTACAGCCGTATTACCTCTTGGACTCGAATCACTTATTGTTAATTGAACAAGGTGCCTCTCTCGAAGTTTAGGAACATTGGATACTGTACTTCGTACTTCGAGATCGTACATCTGGTTACAAAATCAGAGTTGTTTTTTTTGTCTTTGATTTCTCAGACTTGTATCAGTGCTGTAAACTTCTACATAGAGTCTATCTATGCGCTTATGCGCAAGCCAAACTTAGGCTGCATCTGCGAGGTTGTTAATTAAAGTATGTTTTATCGCTATAACTCTTTTGAGAAATTTTTCAAAAGGATACATTCCGCTAAACAACCCAGCGTTGATTGCTTAAAATGTCTGCGCTAATTTATTAAATAAAGAAATAAATGTGTTTTGTTCTGGGCCGTCTTGAGCTCAAAATACGTTAATGTGATCAGAATGATGATCTAATGGTCTTACACAAAATTATATAATCAGTTAATTGATGGTTAACACATAAATAATATTACACGTCTTTAATTAATATCGATAGTTAATCTATGGTTATTAGATAGAGAATATTGAATGTATCAAGTGGATATTGTCAGTTAATTATCAGTTACTGCAATTATATGGGAAAATATGAATGAGTTTTTCGGCAATATTGCACGACCATGGGAGTGCAGGATATCCATATGACAAAACGAGTTCATATTTTCCAATACAAATTCAGTAACCTTTTTATTATAGGCTCATTTTCTTATTCTATCCAAGGTTTTTAATATAACTGAATGTATGCCGTATTCGAAACTAAATACACATGAATAGATTCATCATGACACAACAATAGTATTAATGTGCACGTTAACTCCGCCCAGATAAATTTGATTCTTCTCGCGCGTTGGACATAAGCTTGGAAAGACAAACAATTTGACTTGGTTTTATGCTCAAATATGCTGGTTAACTGAAGTGTATAAAAAACTGAAGTAGCACATATCTTACGGTAATATTAGTTTACCGTTTTTTATTTATGTATTTTGACCTCGAAAACACAAGTCGTAGCATAACTATCCTAAACTAACGTAAAGCAGATTTGCTTCCTTTCAAGAAAGTTCACTCTTTACACGCAAGTACGTACCTGTACCTATACGTGTCAGAATATATACTTGTTATAAATTTGCAGGATAAAAAATTAGCATGCTGTTTTACATACAGCATTTTCATATTTTTACCAAGTAGCCACAATGGCTGAATGGTTAGCGTACCGGACTCGCGATCGGATGAGTGCAATGTGTCCTTGGGCAAAGCGATTTTTTTTCAAGATATGCCCCATCACTAAAATAACCTGCTCGTGTTTATGTGCCGTATAATAACAAATCAAAGCAAGCCCTTTATTAAGGTAAATTTCCCGCGATCTTTCCCATGATCAGACAGGTTTAATTCAGCCGTGTCGAAATTTTTGGTAAATTTGATTTTAAACAGGACAGATCGTGAACCAATTTATTTACGTATTTATAAAAGAAATATAAAACCTTATAATTCAATTATTTAGGTCTGATTGGTTTCACTTGTTCGTAACATATTCATTGTAATTCGTTGGAAATTACACATATTGCAATTTAAGAAATCAGGCAAGTAATTTACGGCTAACCTCTTGACGCAAATTACAGCTCCGTTTTTTAGTCAGTTTAAGTCTGTGGCTCTTACATTATTTATACCATAAGCGTTCTTGGAGGAAATTAGCAACTGTTCTTTATGCTGCGATGACATCGACTAGAAACCCAGTGTCAATGACCATTTTTTTTAAAAATTAGATGAAAACTAGTTATTGAGCAAGCTCATAGAAAAAACACAAGCCATATGTTATTACAATGTTCCATTACGAACGCAATTTGGATGATGCGCAATTTGGATGATGCGCAATTTGGATGATGCGCAATTTGGATGATGCGCAAGAAGATTAAAATCCTAGTGAATATTCGGTAACGGGAGATTCTTACACAATGCTGACAACAAATGTAACAGCCTTTAGGAAAAAAAAAGAAACTCCAACTGAACAAGACAAACCCTGTGATAAAAAATAAGAATTAAGCCTTTGCTACTAATTTTTCACATGTTCTGAATCTTTTAGAATACACATTAGTCTAATGCGAGATGTTCAGAAAAATGAACTAGGCACCAGATAAGAAATTATACACTGCTTATCTTGAATGGTTCTATTTGCATTGTACTTGATTTCTTTAATCCTTGAGCACCGCCTTTAAGAATATTCCTTTCATGACGATATATCCATAGCTACATACGTGTGTGTGTTTGTATGTGTGTGTGTGTATATATATATATATATATATATATATATATATATATATATATATATATATATATATATATATATATATATATACACACACACACATACACACACACACTCTAGTGTCGGGGACATAACAATCATCACCTTGCAAAGAACAAACAAGAGAAAGAGTATTGCACACTGTTACTTGATGCAGCTGATTATAAATTGCTTGACATCGGACTCAAGCATAGGAATTACAAATGCTTCTTAATTATAGCTATTATTGTAAATTAGAAAGTCCGTTTTATGCAAGTACTGGTATGTAATCATACACTTAGTAAGTAGTCACGATATACTTAGCAAACGTATCATCTCGGGCTCAAAAACACGTTGTGCTTTGGAGAACATTGTTCACAATAAACCGTGTATGAATCCTCTTAAGCCCGTATCTTTACAAGTATAAGCTATTTGAAGAAAAAAACAACTTGCCTGTTTCTAGCATTTATTCCAAGTCTTGCGTTGGACTGACCTAAATGTGCGTTAAAATAGTTACTGCAAGCAGGTCTAAATTGCTTCCCTTTACAGTTACCTGTATGTCTTTGAATAGACCTGCCTCACGTGCAACAATTTGATCGTATTCTTTTAGGTGTTTAGGCGAAAAAGCGCTCTAATTACCATTTAACATTTAGTTGCCATAATATGACCTATGATAATAGTTTGTGTGTGTGTGTGTGTGTGTGTGTGTGTGTGTGTGTGTGTGTGTGTGTGTGTTTCAAGTTTTTGGTCACTCAACGCAAACTGTTTTGGTCGCCACAAAAATTGAAAACACCAATCAGTGGAGTCGGGAATTAGGGGATAATGTGGGGAAAAAAGAAGCCTTTGGCGAACGCAATGAAAGGCATTTATTGAAAAGGCATGTGCTTATTTTAACAGTAAATTTATCTGTCATCTGTCATCATCTACTTTATTTCTCCGGTCTACCATGGCAATGTCCATCTTCCGACACATTACCTGCGTTCAGTTTCCTAACGAAGGACCTTAGCCTTCATTAATTCTAATGATATTTATAAATAAAGCCTTAGCCTTATATGCGTTTTCGGTAACAGGATTGAGTAAATATTTTTGTTACGCTGTTTGAGGGCTAGAATTTTGTTCTTCTCAAAACAAATAACAGCCCCTCCGTTATTACGTAACCGATTCTCTGGCCGGTTAATTAAATGTTTGACACTTGCGAGGAGAGTGTGAGATGTAATTTCGTCAGCAAACAAGTGGTGAAGCTTTATATAACCAAGAGTTTGCTCAACTGGACAGGGCGAATAGAAAGAATGTGCCCAAGCGGATAGTGGAAATAGGTTGAGCTTGCCCAAAGAGATAGGGTAAATAAATGGAATTTTATATGTGACATGTAACAAATTAAACTCCTAGTAGATACAAAATTTTTTATCCTGTTTTATTTCAAAATCTTATGAGTCTCGTTTAAATTTCACGAAAATATTTACTATAGAAACCGCAAGTTTTACATAAATAGATCTACAAAAGAGTGGGCGGAGCGTTATTCACTTTACCAAAGGGTCAATATGAGAAGACATGAAACTTGAACCATTTTACAGAAGGTAAAGACTGGAAACTTTTGAATGTAATGCATTCAAAATGATATTTTTAAATTTAATTTATATGCTGCCCAGTCCGTATAATCATATTTTCTTAAAGTTAATGAACATGCGTAACCTACGAGAAGGTTTACCAAATTTTATCGCTACATTAAGTAATGTGTTGGAAATCCATTCAAGCAAGGATAAGGAAGTGACTACATAAGTATATAAGACAAAAAATATAGTAAATACATCCCTTACCCTCCAGATAAAAAACATGGTATGATTTTCATTGAGATAACTAGAGAAAACATATGACACTAAGAACAACCATATCAAATAAGTGGATCTTATGACTCGAGCTACAACCATACTAAAATAGTGGATCTCATGGCGCAAACTAAAATCATGCCAAAATAGTGGATCTTGTGACCTAAATCTTATTACGTTAGCTACAACCATGCCAAAATAGTGGATCTCATGACTGGAGCTACAACCATGACAAAATAGTGGATCTCATGACTGGAGCTAAAACCGTGCCAAAATAGTGGATCTCATGACTAGAGCTAAAACCATGTCAAAATAGTGGATCTCATGACTCGAGCTACAATTATACCAAAGTAGTGGATCTTATGACGTAGATCTTATGGCGTTAGCTACAACCATGACAAAATATTAGATCTCATGACTCTAGGTTGAACATGCCAAAAATAGTGGATCTCATGACAATAGTTACAACCATGCCAAAAGAGTGGATTTTCTTTCTTTATAGTTGGAATCTATGTGCTGGTAGAATACATCTGCAAATCAAGTATATCCGAGTGTCATACTCTACATTTATACGAGGACATCTTGCACCTTTTTTGTTTTCAAGCCCCTGAGGTTTGTATACAATTAACTTTTAAATATATATTGACGCTCCATGTTTAATATAGAAATAAATCCCGTATGACTTAATGGTGTCACAGAGTCCAACAGATTGTCAGTTAAAGTACTTGATTAGATTCAGAAACAAATATACTAAAAAAATTCTATCAATGGTCAATGCAGGCAATATTTCATCTTGATAAATAAATCCACATTCGCTAATCCTTTCAATATTTGGTGCATTGAGATGAGTTTTAGATTTTTATTTTTCCTTTCGTTCCTGTCAATTGATAATTGTTGACTTACGTTGATCCAAGCTCACAAAGCTAGTGATATGTATATAAATTTTACTGTAACTCCAACTTTCAGTTAAATTTATCCATGCCGATATCTGTGTCTAATCCACGAAGCTGATTAATCCAAGTTCAACTTATATTTATTTCCTTACTAATAAACTCCATTTTTATTTCCAATCTAGGATTGACCTGGTTTTGTGTATTACGTTACGGCCACTCACGAAGGTTATTTAGTGCCGTGGCAATTGAAGCAAAGAACTTTGCCAGAGAAACAACATGAAACACCGACCGGAACAAATTCCACAGTAGGATTCGACCTTGCAATGTTCTGGTTACGAGTCTGGTACGCTAACTACGGAGCCAGTTTGGTTATTTTCTTTAGCAGGAGGCGGATAATGTAACACTGTACTTTCTGACTCAGTCAACAATATTTTACGTGCAGCAATCACAATTAGTTCCCCTAAAGCATATTCAGTGGGTAGTTGTGTTGATCATCGACTTATCGTATGTTCTTAAAGCTTATATTCTTCCCAAAAGCTTAATTAAGCTGAGATAATAACATCCGTCCTGTTTAAATCGAATTCAAACGAGTGAGTTGTTAAGCCACAAACAACAACAAATCGGATGACAGTTTCCGGTGACATTTGATAAAAATCCTCTATCAATTGTTATCAACATACACGGTTTCATTACGTAACTAAACCACAAAAATTAACGATCCTGTACTGCGTTTAAGGTGCGTTATGTGGTGCTGTTTGGACTTCGTAGTGCAAGCGTACTGATTCTGTGTGAAAAGAACACCAGGAAATTAACTGCTGTCCATAGGTTATCTCACCTTATAATTTCAATTGATATGAACTAATTGTGTCGTCTGCCTCGTGATTTGCTCCAAACAGGTCTGATACACATTGGTAAATTAGGAGGTGTGTGTGTGTGTGTGTGTGTGTGTGTGTGTGTGTGTGTGTGTGTGTGTGTGACGGAGCTACTTTCGGTCTCAATCGATTTCCAGGTGTAAATTCAGTCAAGTTTCGTCGGTATCAACTACATAACCGTAACTGCAGCAAGACATCCATTCCCCATCTCCTTAGAATACCAGATAAAATCTTCGATGAGATGTTTACAAATTGTGATCACACAGCTCTTCCTACACACCATCACTCACTTCTGTAAACCAAATGAGCATATGGCAGGCTTTACTATCAACTGTACCTATTTGAATTAATACATTTTAGCATTGTCAATTTGTTTCCATTAGCTGTTGTTCAATGACATGGTCATTTTGACGTAACAACAGCAGATCTCGCTAAAAGTGGACACAATTTATTTTGAAAATAGACATTAAGCATCTTTGCAAATTTCTATTTCGGTGTCATGTCTTATTTCTCAATATTTGGATGCACCTGGGCATATCGTGTTTCCACTGAAGTTGCTGCAGCAGTTATGTGCACATCTGGTTGTATTGTTTGATAGTAGAAAAATTCGTCTTCGGAGCAGATTACACACGAACTGTATACACTGGCTACCTGGCAACTGTTTCTTTTCCCTCAATACTCCGTCGATATAACTACCCAGAATTTTATTAGTCCTCTATACATCACCTTCTGGTAGTCTCTTTCCATCTACCTGCGTTGACCGTTTTGTGATTATTATTTGATACATGTGTTCATCCCAACTCACGGGAAATATTACGGATCAAAGATTCATTTGTTGATATTTTATAGGTTCATAATAGGTTCCAGATATAACTTAAAGAGCTTATGTTTAACACTAATTATTGATCATCAATGTATGACATCCAAAAATTATATATATATATATATATATATATATATATATATATATATATATATATATATATATATATATATATATATATATATATATATATATATATATATATATATGTGTGTGTGTGTGTGTGTATGTATGTGTGTGTGTCAATCTGTCTATATCGTTAATGTTTTCTCTAAAAAATATATATTTCTGCCTACATCTGTGTATCTTATATGTATTAGTATGTGGGATCAAACAGATCTTATTTCCATGATACACAACCGAACAAAGTATCTAATATATGACGGAGATAAACTAAACAATAAGTAAATCACCGAAATTATTTTTAAATTTGGCGACAACATTCATCAGAGTGCATCAGGAATTTGCCAATGTGGGAAGCAATCACAGTGAATATACATTGATTGGCATGAGAACATTACTTACATGGTATAAGTTAAAGAAATAATAATAAGTTGAATAATAAATTTCCAGTTGATAATAATACAAAGAAAAGACTTTACAAATGCAGAAACGTTTATGGTTTTCTATTAATACAAAGCTTTTTCGATAGTGGTTCAATCTATTGACATTTTAAATAGTTTTAATTTGATTCATTAAGTTCACTTAGTTTAAATTAAACGATATACGTGAGTGACTTGTACATCTCTCCAATGTTCCATATTGGCTTTCACTAAACTGTTCAATAATGTTGACAACGAGGTTCGATATACTGTTTACAGAGAAAACTGGATTGGCTCCCCTGTTCTGAACAAGATATGGTGACGTCAGATAAATGGCGTTTTCTAAAAGGTTGGAAATTGTTGTTGAAATCAACCCTCTTGCTCCTTTCTCTGTACGTTAACATACTTATTTTCCAAAATCTTAATAACCGTAAGTGTATAATAATATACAATAATCTCATAAGTACCACGAATATATTAGGAGTCAGCTTAATGAATGCTAAACTTGTGCAATTCACAGTACCCCCACTGTATTTGATCAATAGAGAGTCAACCTTACCTTCGTCAGCTCTAATGCTGGGGTTATATATGATCTAGGTCATATTTGTTAGTAAAGGTCACTGATACATTTAGTTCCACCTCGATGATGAACGATACGAATATGATTGACGATCTTGATTAGTAAAGATGGGGCTAAATATTCTGTCGTTAATTGATAAGGTTACGGAAATAAGTATGTGTTGCCTCATATCAAATTTGTTGATGTAATCCGATGAGTTGACTGCAGAAAGGATAAAAATAATCATTGTAGCTATATAATGAACCCTTTTTGGTATTTATCGAACTGTACATTTACCTAGTAACTCACAAAGTTTACATGAAGTCTTCAGGACCATATATATTGTGTCAATGATTTGGCAAAGTTTAACATTTCGATAAAAACCCAATCATTTAATCATATAGGTCTAACTAAAAAACGCTATGGCATTTGCACAAACATTCGCCTCAAAAATACTTACATGGAGTTACACAGTGTTAAAAGAAAGAAATCACCAAAAATGATTAAGAACCCAGTAACACGATGAAATACGCTACGTAAATACAATAATGACAAATGCTACCTATATGGACTCATTTTCACTTGTTCAGTCCATGCAAAAAAAATAAGCAATTGCAAAGAAGGAACCTATCAGAAACAAAAGTCATCTCATTCAAAACGTCATCGTAATGAAAGCTGTGCTTGTGAGTGATGTGCCCATGACGTTATCTGGTCAAGAACGTACATGTATAACGGCATTTAATGTGTTACTTCGTTTTGAGTCTGCAAAAAGTCATCTCATTCAAAAAGTCATCGTAATGACAGCTGTGCTTGTGAGTGATGTTCCCATGACGTTATATGGTCAAGAACGTACATGTATAACGGTATTTAATGTGTTACTTCGCATGCGTTTTGAGTCTGCAACTAGAGGAATTCAGCATGTCATTAACGTGTTTATGTAACCCGTGCTCTGACTGGATGCATGCAAAAAAAGTCTTCGTTTGTGACAACATAACGATTCAATCATATATTGAACTTCAGGAAGAGTACAGCATTGCAACAGATATTAAAATAGCAACATTGATGACCTTAGAAGTATTTTTGACGGAAATAAAATTACCAACTATTTTCAAAGTTCACTTAAATGTGAAAGTAACAGTGACATTTCAGCAAGCGGGCAATGTCAACATCATACTAATTAGAGCTGACGTGTGTTTATGGGATACCGTCATGTGTGAAAACAGTCTGAAACGTAGGTGGGTTACTGATAGCACGGGCGGCGCACCATCTTCCGAATGTGAAGTATCCTGTGGCTATTCAGAGCAGGAGATTGTTGACTACAACGTTTTTCCCGAGACTTTCGAAACTTTTTTTGCCTATAACGGTCAACGTTTATCTGACTCGCCACGAAATCACGGATCTTATTCGATACAAATAGAACTAACAACCAAAATGATTGCGATGGGAATTTTCAACCCTTCCCATTCCATAGTCTTATTGACCTAACCTTTTTTCTTTGGAGTCATGGTACAATATTTTATGGAGTAATTTGATTTGTTCGAAGAGAATAACGTTGCCAGTCAAATGCAGCCCCATTATGACTCATAGGCTTGCGGCACGCTAATGGAGAGCAGCGGCCTAAAGACTGGGATCTCGTCCTTTTCGAGGAATTCGTCACGGAAAGCACTGTGCGTGACCATGTGCTTCTCTAGCAGGCATCAGTGCTTGTAATTGTGGCAAGTTACTGGCAAGTTCCTTGTAGATTGTGAGCAGGTGGCAAAATATTGCTGAGAGGTTGCTGGTATTTCCTGAAAGATGGTCGGTTTCAAGCTCGCTCAAGATTCCTTTTTTACGCAGGTAATTCAGTAGCCTCGCCATTTCCGTGCTATTCAGGTCCGCAATTGTAATGCTGTGTGTCGTTGCGGCGAAACTCGTGCAAGTCTATGTCAGAAGCACAGAACTCCGTTTTGACATTAAGCAGGCCATGCATGTCGGTCCCGCAGAAGAGGATGCTTATGTTGGCTTTATCGAGGGTCACAATTGCTGGGCCAGGTTCAACTTGCCATCGTTTATGTACCTCCAATGACCGGTAGAATTATTTAGTCTTTCTAGCATCGCTTCATCGTAGATGATAATGTTGTTCCTGTCGCGATAAAGATGATCTGAGTATGTCGAGTCTTCTACAATAGTAAAAAGCGGTACCGGGTGTCTTTTATTTGCTGGTACCTGAGGACTCGAACGTTATCTGGATGTAGGAATCAATGTTACCACGGCCGTTTAATGCCCACTGTTTTGCATAAATGAACTACATTCATGCTCACTGAATGACTTGCATCCTCCAAAATTCTTGCATACTGTCTTCTACGTTGCAGACGAAAGATTCAAACTGTCAACGAACTATGTGTGGTGGTCCTGGCCAGCGGTGCGCGCACCACTTTAGGGCTGTGGACCATATGTGGCGCAAGAAAGGCCTTATTCGATGAGGTTACGAAGATAGAAAGCGCCAAAATCACAGCCAGACTAAGAAATCTTTTAGGGTTGTCCGGGAGCAAGCATCTCATAGAGAAGCACCTGTCACGCTTCAACTAATGTGGGCCAATAACTCAGATGTACTCCAACGTAACGCATGCAGGAACCCTAAATCAGGCGAAATACCTGTCAATCGTCAAGAAGCCTGGTGAATTCTCGTTAAGGGTGGGATCATGGCCAAACTTGTAGTTGGTTGGCGCATATCAATCTAAATAAAAATAGATCGAATATTATTTTATCTAGTTAGACACAACATACATATGCAAATACGAAAAATTATCCAAACTTGCAGGATTCCAGTTTCGATGTCCCAGAGACTTTGATGGCTGTCAGAGGCATGCATATCCTCGTTTTGGAGGCACATTTGGTGCCACGATCGGTCGCACAAGAATGTACGTGTTACGGACGTATGTATACTTAATATCAATGCTTTATATATGAACTAAAATGTACTCGTGTTCCATTACTGCATGCAGCCTTATCAGATGGTGTTTTTTTAACATCTTTAACTTTTTCAGAATACCAGAATCGGTTTACCTAATGCTTCTAGTGAGGAACCCGATTACCTTAAGCTCTCTGGCCGTGGATTTCATCAAAAACAAGGTACTTATAGGTTAATATCTGACAGTAATATCAAAATATACTCTGCTTTGTCTGGAAGCTGTCCAAGGAGGAATCTTCAGATGTCGGGGTAAGTGAAATTTTAAATTACATTCGTCTTCACTTAAATGGGGTATGTGATATAATTGTTTCGTCTATTCGACGACCAAGTATTTATTCTAAAGTTTTTAGATAGGTAGTCCTATGTCATATAACGTCGTTCTGAAAGATAGACTATAGGTCTTTTCAAGTTATCCGTGTTGTTACTGTGCGTTTTTATTACTGTGCAGGATGAAATATTGTTAGAGCTCTAATAATTCAGCCAGAATATTCTTGTCTGATCCAAATTATTGTCCGAACATGCTAATCTAATAGTACAGTAGTTCTCATGACATGATTTTATATACAAACGAAGGAAATTAATGTGCACGCCTGCGTAACGCATATGATTGCATTCGTACTTGACCGAATACTACGAGGCAAATGTCATTACATGTTTAGCTGACTGTGGATGAGGACTCTTAGAACTTTGGGGCTTAGTATAACATGTACGCTGTTGATGTTACTCATACGAACGGTCTTGGTTTTCTCGCATTGAGGGACCATAGCCATGGGACCAACGGGTGTGCAGGAATTATGGAGGTTCTCGTGGAAGGGTACCATACATAGAGGCGTCTTGACCCGCAAATACTTCGTGATCGTCAGCTGTATGTCACGAGCTACCTATGTTCTTTTGTTAAATCAATAGTCGATATCACTATTTAAGTGAAAATAAATAACGCAAACACACAGATACAGACACAGCAGACACACACACACACACACACACACACACACACACATATATATATATATATATATATATATATATATATATATATATATATATATATATATATATATATCTGCTTCCCCGTAGATCCATGATGAATTTTCATTCATTAATGACTAATGACATATGAAGATAAGGATAAATAGTATTAATAGTCTCCATTTTCTAAATGAATTTAATATAATACATAATTTCATTTACTCCTTTCTTTCTTCCGTTCCCTTCCTCGTATCATACATAAGAGGCAATCTACGCTGAAATATGGATTGAGAGAGAAATGCAATTTGGGTTCGATGACAACCTTAAACACTAAACTTGCACCAAGTATCTACAAAAATATGGTTCGTCGTAAGGGTATATTTACATTTTCTGGACGAATGAATGATGGTAAAGTTAAGTCAAACCTTCCAAAGGAAGGGTTTATGACTTGTAATAATGTTAATTAAAGCAGAATAATGACTTGGATGTAGATATATTAAAATTTAAATTACCTTTCGCTTAGTTTCTTTTCAACAATAATTTCCATACGACAGTACGTAAATGCCTTCGTGATGAGTATGTACAAAAAGCTAACGCGTTTGTAGTGCTCTTCTTTCTTTAATATTTAAACCATTAGTGCATCTTATATTGTGTTAATCAATGTGAATAAAAAAAGAAACTTAAAAAGAAAACGGTAACCTAATCAATTTCAAATGTTATTGTGAACAACAAAAAAGGCATAGAAATACATTTTGTAGCCGTCAGACTCGCAGGGATGCGAGTTCATTTATTCACTCAATCAATACACAATTGCCCGGATCATATCACAGCGTACACTATATATATACACTATATATATATATATATATATATATATATATATATATATATATATATATATATATATATATATATATATATATATATATATATATATATATGAATATTTAAACAAGTCGAAAAGGAAGAAAAAAAAACCGTCCGCATATCAATACAGAACTAGACTATGACATTACTAATGTACATTAATGCAGCTGAGCGAACGTATTCAATAATTCTGGGCACAACACATATCAAAATCTTTACTCTCAGAGCAAAATATTATCAGGACATAATGGTATTGTGAATTAGTTCTCCCTATTAGAAAGGAAATATACCTGTAACGATAATCATGCGATTATCGATTTAATGGACTAACTGATAGATATCACTTCAAGAAATACATCGTAATGAATTAAGATGGATATTTCAGTATAAAGCCTAGCTTTTACATGAGCTCTTTAATGGCTGTTAAAAGGCGGCACACTCAGAAATATGTACACAACATTTATTGACAGACCCATCCTAAATCAATGCCTGATAATGTAAAAATACCGCAGTACAAAGTAAGATAATATATAACGACCTGTTCAATTGCTTCCATATAATGCCATACCATCAATTAATCTCCATACGAATTAGTTTAACAATAACACGTATTGACAAGTTTTGTCGGTTTCTTGTTGTTTGCTCACAATTCTACAAATAACTTCATTTTTCCAAATAAGTACTTTTATATCGATTTCTACATAGGTACTTTGTTCACCTGTTTTACCATTGGTAAACTGGTAAAATTTACCATAATTTCAGATATCGATATTGATGTTATGTAATTTAATATAGTTTGCTCCGCCGTAGCCTCTATTGATCCCGAAAACTGAATTTAAATGAGTTTGATTTGTTCTGACGTTTATTTCCTCATTATTCCTACAGAGGAGATTTTTCTTTTGCTTTTACATGTCAACAAAATTTATCTGATCCCTTTCACCTGCAAGTTATCATGGTTATCTAACTTTAAAACATCAATTTGTCTTTATAAACATAATAGGCAACTGCACATTCTAAATATAATCTGTAAACATTTTGATGTGATGTGATTTATGATTTTTAACGTACTTTAACAATTGTTCAGTCATATCGCTACGATATCTGCAGTGTGGCAGTTTATAGTGATGTCTAGCACTGGGGCACCATGCCGCAGACATGTAACATGATGTCCCACCCAGTCACATTATCCTGATACCAGGTCGACCAGTCCTAACACTAACCTCTTAATGCTGAGCGCCATGCGAGGCAGTTGTTAGTACCATTTTTGTAAGTCTTTGGTATGACTCGAAAGGGGATCGAACAACTAGGTCACGGGATCGGTTGAATATTTTGACTTATTTTCTTTATAAAATCAGTCTGAAACCGAAAGAATCACGCAGGGTGTGTGTGTGTGTGTGTGTGTGTGTGTGTGTGTGTGTGTGTGCTGTGTCTTAGCATTATCTCTTCACCAGACATTTTCGTACTTCATTGGAAACATACATTCTGGAAAAATAAATTTCGAAGAAAGCAAAGTCTGACTATCCTTTATTAGAAGATTTAACTTAACAATATTTTACTTCTTCAGAAAATTATGGAATAACGCTCTGTAGTGGAATGTGTGATGTGCTTTAAGTTCAAGTTGATTTTCTTACGTCACTTATTATTTTTGTAAAGTGAGAAAAAGCGTCGAAGTAATACTTAACTTATATACCGCATTGTTGCGAGTACAATGACAACATTCAAACCCTAAATCTTCAATCAAATCGATGAAATTTTGTAACGAAGCTGGAATGTGTGAGAGGTCATATAATATAATTGTTTTTGTCTTCGAAAAATAGAGGCACCCATGTGGCATGTGTGGAGCCATATTGTTCTTGGATGTGTTTTGATTCAGTTGGAGAGATGAATTTATGTCCTTCGGGTATCAGCTTCAAATCCCTTAATTTATTGTCCATGAATAGTTAAGGTAATTCTATTTATCGGCAACAATGAATTTGAAAATAAGATCATTTTTGTTAATGTGGAGAGTTTAGAGACATCGGCTGTTACACATGTTACTAATTATATAATTTTTTAACAACACTGTGCAATCATCTTCACAAAAATATTTTTTGAGTTATTTATTGTCTCACTGGCCTGATTAAAGTACTTATTAAATGTGGCTGATATTATCTCTGAAAAGGTTATTTTGTTATTTGTCCTTTAAAAATGACACAATAATAGACAAGCATGATGCACATATACTTATATACTTAAATGAGGATGAAGATGGCAGTGACAAAACCAAATTTTGATCTACAATAGTGACGTGGATCTGTCGTCAAACGAAAGTGACAAAGAGTTCTAGACATCCTCTTAACGAGCAACATCGGCAATCAGGCCAGTTCTGCCACTGATGAGAACATTGCGTCATCAGCTACCATCTCTTTTGACATCGGGGAGTTTAATGACACAACTACTCTTTTCTAAAAAACAAAATACGGTGCCACACCAATGGATGATTTGTATGATCTATATTTCAAGAAAATTTCTCCAGTCATTAGCATGCCAGACCAACAGATATGCAGTGCAACGTCGTGGAGGCCAGCAACAGCGAATAAACAACAACCCAGAGAAAATTAAGACATGCTGGACTCCTTATCCACATGGGAAGCTTTCAGATCTCCTCCAATGTCATGTACAGATCAGGAAATCATTTCATTGAAAACCTTGGTTAAGGGAGCAACTGTCAGTAAGATGATCTAAAAAATTTCACAAGTATCTCCGCATGGACGCTGTAAAAAATCAGACTATAATGAGAGCCGTAAAAAAGATATAGAATCTCATTGATATAAGAACCAGACTTTTAACGCTGTTTATGTACTCGGGCAGACATTTTAAAAATGAAGCAGAGAGAATTTCAAATGTGGATTTATGTTTACTCTAGGGATAGATTCAGTCTGCAACGCTCTGTGGCCAGACTGAGCCAAAAGCTGAGCACTTGCAAGCATTGCTGCAAAAATCGCATCATAAACTTTATAATGCTTGCAATTGCTACATCTGATGCACACATGTGCCCCAATGTATGTTTTTATGCATTTTACCAGCTGTTATAAGGCATAACACCAGATGCTATGTGTGCAGAAATGGTAGTGTTTGGTGCAGTTTCCTAGACTACTGAAAGTTATGCCAAGTTGTTTATGGGACTCAAATACATGAATGAGCTTTAACATTTTAGTTCAGGGTAAAGCAGTTCTAAATTATGCTAGAATGTCATTGCTTCTGTTTTAAACGGATTAAAGTCAACCAATAATTGCCCTGACCAATTGTCAATGGTTTGTAAGTCTGCTTTCGGTGCCTATTCTATTTCTTAAGTACCATTTGATGAATACGCCAGTGAGCTATTATCAGCAAAGGTCTCGCCGCACTCATTTGGTCATCACCGTTATCGTTAATATTGATGTAACCAAGACAGTTTTTCACACAGTGCTCCCTATTTGTTAATAGAATCAACACTGTCAAATCTGAAAGCGTATTGACCCAAAATATCGAAAAGTTATACAAAGTTGATATAATAGATCATTTTATCCTTAAATTAATTCCACTGCCTCAATCAACTGGAGCGTTAAACGAAATATAGGCCAAGGATAAGCGGCCCTGCTTATTTATTATTGAAATCGACAGTCCATTATTTGTTTCTTGTAAATTTTCATAAGTCTACTAAATTACCGAACACTGACCAAAGATACAAACCAGTGAACATCAACCAAACAATAACCATTCACTAAAAAAATCTCAGTTTTGTCCGTAATCGTGAAAAATCAATACACGAAAATAGAATCGCACGTGTCTTTTATCTCCCTGTACCTAATATATTCAATCTACTTTACATTACAATATCTTACTTCAACAAACTGTTCTGGGTCGTAACATTAATGTTTACTACAAGCTTAAGTCAGATTTAATTTGCCATAGTCGAAATCTATCTAGCAACTAAACGCTTCCATTATGACAGTTTTCATTTATTTATCAGAATAGAAAGTACAAAAACGGAGAATGACAGCTTTTAGTAATTAATTAGTTAATCTACTGAGGCTTTCGTTTAAAGGAATATGCAAATGTTTCGTTTTAAAGAATGGAGCCAAAATGAAGAGGATATAATTACTGAGGGAAATGAATACATGGGCATAATGGATCATTTTGAACAGAACGTTTCAGAAATCCCGTTTGCAGTGAATCGCATGAAATATTGAGTACAAAGGTATTTTATCGTACAAAATTAATGATTTATGTTCGCAAGTGTGCTCTTAGAGAGAAAAAAGGAAAATTAGTTATTTTCAATCGGTATCAAACTATCTTTTTAATACAGTTGTGGATACGTTATTTAGAATAAAAAATATTTCACATAATCGGATTTCTCTGTTAATTTCTGCTCTACCTGTTTTGCGCATTATTAACTCTTATCGTTATAGTCACTTAACCAAATTTTATTTACACCTAAAATTCCGAATATTTGCAATGAAATTATTGCTCTTACAACATTTCCACCAGACTTTGTGAACAAATATGTGTCAGCAAAATATCACACTAGTTTAATTTTCACCTTTCGTGATAATTTATCTGCTGAATTTATAACCCATTTCCATGGAACATTTGTTTAATTGCCCAATTCATGACTAATACACAATATAAGCATGATTTTGTTCGTCCTCAAAAGCAGAAGAAAATTTCTTCTGCTTTTTTCAGTATCAGCTTTTTAAGGACTCCATTTTAATTACAGCAGGATCGAAGAAACCTATGTCTAAATTACGAAGCTGTGTTATAAGGGTCTACATTAATTAGAAGTGAATTACTGATAATCTAGAAGCATGTGTTATATTCCAGTCTGAAGCAAAAAAGATAGAATGATAAAAGCAAATAAAAGCATTGATAGAGAACGTTCTGGTTTTCGCTTTATAGACAATAAAATCCTTTGCATATGATGAACGAAACATTTTATGTTTGATGGAATTTTTCATCCCTTTTTCAATTATAATAAATATTTTTCTTTTAAAGCTGACACTATATTAAACATATTGTCCATTAGACGCTATGGAAGGAATTTGCCAGTAAATTCAGCTAACGAAGTCTAAGTGATCCTGAATAATGTATTTATACACGTCAATGTCATATCCACTTGAAGTTACAATTATACTAGATTCTGTATGGCTATCACACTTGTGAATATTTCTATTCGCAGACACACATAAATAGATTGAGTAATTGTAGTTTTAGGAATAGAGTCCTTATCATTTTCCTTAATTATCACCAGTCCCTCCTGCGCACTCAAAATTCAAAAGCTATCTACCTTAAGGACGTGGTTTGGGTATAGAAGAGGATCGAAATAGCTTTCCTTTTGCTTTGATTTTCAGTCTTCTCTTATACATACATATATACTGTTACGTGACAAGGGCTCGTACTCAGTAACAAAGAAAATATTGAAAGCCAACAAGCTTTGTAAATTTTAACAAAACAATTTATTTCCCTAGACAACAATGTAAAAGTTGGAAAATAGGACTTACCGTCTATAAATATAATCCAAATATGATTCTAAAAATAATAACAGTTCCTATCACTATATAGTCGTATAAGAACCCAGGTTCGAGTCCCGATGACGTAGGAATAAGGAGGGCGATGGCGTCAGATGTAGTCCAATGTATGAATATCAACAATTCCTCACTTGAATCACAATCTTGGTTTCCGAATAATTCCAAAATAAACTTATATGAATATTTTTCAGAATTTTATTTTATTTTTTATAGAAAAGTCAACTTGTTGAGTTTCCAGGGGAATAAATTATTAAATCCAAAAATCAGTCGAATAACAAACAATCTTGGCAACAAATTTAAAAAAAACACACCTTGTACCTTCAAGATTTTAAGTGACTGTCCGATAAAATATTAGAATACATATTTAATTTCCCGAAACCTCATTTCAAGTCTCGCGAGATTGGTCATGTGGTCTCTTACTACACCAGTTTATTTTCACGTACTTCAGTATAGACCCATTTAAAAACTACTCATAAAAATGGTTGTTTACAAACATTAATCACGCGAAGAAAGTATGTACGTGATACTGACCAATCATTTTAACTTCTTGTTGATATTGTTACCAGGGTAAGACGAACTAAATGTTAATTCTCACTTATTATCTTCCTCCTGAATAAACAAACTTTGTGGTAAAATATATCTCACTACTAAAAATAGAATCCCGAATCCGAGAAAAAATATTAATTGCAATTAAATACAATGAAACAAAAATTTAAATAATGAATTTTAAACCTCACACACAAGCAATTTAATCACATATACGTAACAATACATAAATACATGCATGCATACATGCATGGATGCATCCATCCATCCATCCATCCATCCATCCATCCATCCATCCATCCATCCATCCATCCATCCATGCATGCATGAATGCATACATACATACATACATACATACATACATACATACATACATACATACATACATACATACATGCATGCATGCATGCATGCATGCATGCATGCATGCATGCATGCATGCATGCATGCATGCATGCATACATACATACATACATACATACATACATACATACATACATACATACATACATACATACATACATACATACATACATACATACATACATACATACATACATACATACATACATACATACATACATACATACATACATATATATATGCATTTGCCATTTTATGAAACGAGTGAACTTGAGAAACTGGGGACCCTTACATATTAAGAAAAAATAGACAGTAGAAACTGGGGACCCTTACATACAAACATATTAAGAAAAATTAGACAGTATGTCCACGAGTAACTTCAAAGTAGCTTGGGTCATAATCTTGGAATCCAAACTTTGGAGAAATAGATTTATATAGCAAGTCAAGGGACATAAAATGGATTAAAGATACTAGCCAAGTAAAACTAATCAAGCACCAATTTTATACCGGATGAAAATTCATTCCAGAGTAGGAGATCAGAAAAGCACCTGTATATGTCATTGTACCCATCCTCTTTAGTCCTCAATCGTAATATTATAATACAAAGGACTTCCTGATGTTTAGTCATAATGTACTTCCTGATATAAAATCAATTGATGAATGTCATGAGGTAAAAAATTCCATCGATAAAGACATACATAAATAAATAAGCCCATGACCAAACTCATCACATGGTATTGGTCTTAGAGTCCACCAGGAAAAACGATTGTCACTAAGTTATCATGCCAATGAAAGTGTGGTCAGTTTAGTTGTGAGTAGACAGTACCTGAGTGTACATCTCTCTCTCTTTCTCTCTCTCTCTCTCTCTCTCTCTCTCTCTCTCTCTCTCTCTCTCTCTCTCTCTCTCTCTCTCTTTCTCTTTCTCTCTCTCTCTCTCTTTCTCTCTCTCTCTCTCTCTCTCTCTCTCTCTCTCTCTCTCTCTCTCTCTCTCTCTCTCTCTCTCTCTCTCTCTCTCTCTCTCTCTGATATACTTCAGTTCATTTAGTTCTCATAAATGTTTAATATAATATTATTAAATATCGGATTCAACGAAGTACTTACCTAACGTCCATAAGTTCCTACCATTCTTCATAAGCACCTGTTGTACGTATGTATGTATGTATGTATGTATGTATGTATGTATGTATGTATGTATGTATGTATGTATGTATGTATGTATGTATGTATGTATGTATGTATGTATGTATGTATGTGCGTGCGTGCGTGCGCACGCTGTATGTATGTATGTATGTATGTATGTATGTATGTATGTATGTATGTATGTATGTATGTATGTATGTATGTATGTATGTATGTATGTATGTGCGTGCGTGCGTGCGTGCGCACGCTGTATGTATGTATGTATGTATGTATGTATGTATGTATGTATGTATGTATGTATGTATGTATGTATGTATGTATGTATGTATGTATGTATGTATGTATCATTATTGTGCTCATCAGTTTGACAATGTTTTGACTGTGATCCATGGCCTATGGTTTCTTCGTTCAGCCAGGGGCTAACCGAATACCTTTGGTTCTTCGGTTGGATAATGCAAGGTTCATGTTTGGTAAGAATTTCAAGAGCGACTTGTAGCATCTTGACTTTGATAATGCTAATGCTGCTGGGAAGTGGAACTCCCTGAGGAAGCTGCTTATCTGTCGCTCTATCAAGAGATTGTGTATGTGAGAATGCTATGTAACATAGCGTGGTATGAAGTCGACGAAAGTTTTTGAACACCTCATTAGTATTTTAGTGCTAAGTTTTCTTGTCGCTGTGATACATAGGAGTGGTAGCAACAGGTAAATCCAATAAATAGCCAATTATTAGGTGGAGGTGTTATTGATTGTCACGAGACGTTTTTATGGCTGCACGGACTGAATTCGTAAAATGGCCCCTGTAAAATATTTTAAGGTCACAAATTCCGGAATTATTTTCAGTGGTAAGTGTTTAGTAATTTGAGATAGAAATAATTGTGTGCATTTGGTGTTTGTTTCCTGTTTTCTAGCATGACCATAAAATGCCGATCTTCGACTTGTAACTGCTTTGTGACAATTCATGCAAATTGTAAAACAATCCAAACAATTGTGAAATTAGATGTCTCATGAATGTGCTGTCCCTGTTGTCCCTGGTATTATCACAGAAAACTTTCATTGTATGAGCATTGTAACATAAATGAGTGCAGTTAAACTCACACAAAATAATAGGTCTACATGACATATACTTAAATTGGCGTCCCATGAAGAATGGGTAAAACATCATCATCATCATCATCATCATCATCATCATCATCATCATCATCATCATCATCATCATCATCATCATCATCTCATCATCTATTTTTCCTTCTTCTTCTTCTTTTTAATTGCTTGCAACAGAGGACATAGAAAATCCTGCATATGTTTGATTCTTGTTATAACCCAGTATTTTTCACCGTTACTAAAAATCCACGAATTTGAGAAAAATTTCTAATACTACAAACGTCTGAGTAATGTATGTGTACAAATTCTTATTTATTTTTTCATGCACTGGTAATTTGTGATTTGGATTTTTAACGTAGCTTTAACAATTTTTCAGTCATATCGCTACGATGTCTGCAGTGTGGCAGTTTATACTGATGTCTAGCACAGGGGCATCATGCCGCAGACATGTAGCATGATGTCCCACCCAATCACATTATCCTGACACCACGCCGACCAGTCCTAACACTAACCTCTTATTGCTGAGCGGAAAGCGAGGCAGCTATTAGTACCATTATTATAAGTCATTGGTATGACTCAGCCGGGGATAGAACTCACGATTTTCGTACACTAGCACAATTTCCCAATCCGTGTCACTCTTAACAAACACGTTTTTTTTTTCTTCTGAAAATTATCCCCTTCTTACAAAGCAGAAATGCAAAATGCAACATTTTTTTACCTACCCAGAAAAGCACGACACAAAGACATGACCAACTGACAGAGGTACGAACTGCCAAGTCACAATCTTGAGCACATATTTAAATAATAGATGGAGAATTGTGACATTTCGCGACTAGCCTCTGCATGTCAATCGTTATAAGAATTTGTAGTTTACCAAAACAAAGATTTTAATAAAACTTAAAAGCTCTGTGCAATTATAGAAATAAACTTTATATAATCAATATGAACAAATTGGCTTAGAAATCACAAGCTTAATGAAAATCGCCTTAGTATCATGTATAAATATCACAATAAACAAACATTTTACATACATGTTGGTGAACACGTAATGTTGCACTTGTAATGTTTCTTTTTATGAATTTGAACATGTATAATTCTTTGATAAAAAGAACATTTGTTTTATTATTACTATTTTAGTAGTACTAGTGGTATTAGTATTTGATTTGTATACTGAAATGACGTTTCCTCCGACCTCATTAAAGAAATGCACCAGCTAATATCTTTGATTTTAATAGTAAAGTCGTTGTATTTGACACGGTGTTTAACTCCGTGGTTTCGTGCGTATATGTAAATATGCATGTACTTCTTGTGTGTGTGTATGTGTGTTTGTGTGTGTGTGTGTGTGTGTGAGAGAGAGAGAGAGAGAGAGAGAGAGAGAGAGAGAGAGAGAGAGAGAGAGAGAGAGAGAGAGAGAGAGAGAGAGAGAGAGAGAGAGAGAGAGATCACGCTGGTTATTAGATAGGGGAAGAAACTCTTATAATAGATGTGGTTCAAGGAGAAGTTTATGATTTTGTCCCTTGGTCATTTCTTGCGTTGTATAATGGCTAAAGATCACTCTTGTTAAAGCGGTGTGTGTGTGTATGTGTGTGTGTGTGTTTTGGATTTTTAACGTAGCTGTAAAACATTTTCAGTCATATCGCTAAGACGTCAGCAGTGTGACAGTTTATAATGATGTCTAGCAAAGGGGCATCATGCCGCAGACATGTAGCATGATGTCCCATCCAGTCATATTATTCTGACACCAAACCTACCAGTCCTCACACTAATCTCTTAATGCTGAGCGCCATGCGAGGCAGCTGTTAGAACCATTTTTAAAAGTCTATGGTATGACTCGGCAGGGGTTCGAACCCGCTATCCCCCTCCTCCGCAGATTAGGCGGAGGAAAATTTGCAGATTGACAAATAGTTTGCAGAAGAATCATATTGTGAACACAGCACAATATGCAATGAGTTTGTTGAATGTATTCTTCGAAACTTGTAAATGCATCAAACACTGCAGGCAAGCAGCGCTCTATTCGCCTTAATAAATCATTTAACATTGCAATCTGTATGCAATAGAGAGAACGAGAAGGGGGTGGAAAACGAGATGTTAAGTTGGTGGACAACAATATGTCCTAGGATAAAAGGCAATTAGACAGTTTACTTCGTAACATCGATGTCTAAACCGTTCTAATTATGGCGTATTTAATCTTGTTAATGGTGTTTCTCCCCTTCTGTATGGTTTTGGCTGTAGGAAATTGGGTTGGGGTGCATTATTTAATTAGATTATGCAGGAGACCCACCCAAGCTCGCTTATGGTTTTAGAAGTTGAGTTAGTGAATGTTTGGTGTACAGCTCTGAGCCGCCAGTCAGCAATTCCGACGGTTAAATGATAAAAGACACAAAAGAGTGAAATTCAATAACAATTTAATAAACAAATAAATAGTCAATCACTCGAATTTCTCAAATGCGCCTCTTTCGCTCGACCCTTTTGAGCCTATCTTATGACGTGATTCGTACTGTGAAGTGTGTGAGTTTTCCCCTTGTACATGTTTTTTTGTTGTTTGTTTTCTTTTTTTTTTACTATTCCTCTTCGTCTCCCCTAATTGCCTCCAGGTTTCTTCTCTCTCTCTCTCTCTCTCTCTCTCTCTCTCTCTCTCTCTCTCTCTCTCTCTCTCTCTCTCTCTCTCTCTCTCTCTCTCTCTCTCTCTCTCTCTCTCTCTAGTCTCTCCTCCACGACTACTTTGCTCCTCTATACGTCGACTCCGATTTGCCGATTCCTACTGTACCGACAGCCTCACTTTTGTCTCTCTCTCTCTCTCTCTCTTTCTTAGAGACTCGGGACTACTAGCTCGAGCTGGAAGTTGTCCCTCGAAAAGCTTAAATTAAGACGCCGTAATGTTTTGCAAAAATCAAGCAAATAACTACCTTCTGAAGCTTTTCTTTCTTTGTTCATTCTCCTACGTCTCCCGCCAATTTACAAGTGGCGTCTCTCGGAGTATAATTATTACAATGATGTCTTCCTCACAATCTTTCCAGGTATACTAACGAATTTTTGCCGCCCGTTTTCAGCTAATATTCTTCAAATTTTACATTTAGACCCACCCTCTGCCTGAATTCCGATTGGATGTTTTTTTGGACTGACCCAATCAACTGAGCTGTCAGTGTTTCTCGTTTTTCTTTCTACGTGGCGTGTAGAGCGCGCCCCATTTACTTTGCGGGCTTCATTTTGATCTCCGACCAATGTATAACACATCGGTGAGAGCTATAAGATTGGCCTTGAGCGCTCAGTTCCTGGCGACTTACATAATCGCTTGACACTGGCAGGCGACGATGCTTATACATCAGTGGCGTTGAAAATACACCACGTTTATGCATCCGGCTAGCCCAAGACCGAACAAACGTGACAAATCTACTTTCAATCTAAAATCATATTTACATAAATAAATGTCATTCATGACCCATAAACTGCATTTGCGTGTGTTCAACAAACTTGCGTGGATCTGTTTCCAACACTATAAATCAATAGAGATTGTTATCTTAAGGTAACGATGCTTTCAGACAAAATCACACTACATCTTGGTGGGTTTTTCCCATATTGTTATACTGTTAATATAATGGCATTATCTTACTGTAAATATAATGACATTTTATTATTGTCAACATAATGGCATTTCATAATTTAAATATAATGTCATTTTATTACCGTAAATATAATGTAATTTTATTATTGTAAATATAATGTCATTTTATTACTGTCAATATAATATTATTTATTACTGTAATCATAATGGTATTTTATAAACTGTAAATATAATGTCATTTTATTACTGTAAAAATGATGACATTGTATTACTATAAATATAATATCATTTTATTACTGTAAACATAATGTCTTTTTATTACTGAAAATATATCATTTTATTACTGTAAATATAATGTCATTTTATTACTGTAAATATATCATTATTTTACTATAAACATGGTATTTCATGACTGTAAATTTAATCTCATTTTATTACTGTTAATATGCTGTCATTTTATTACTATAAATATGTCATTTTATTATTGTAAATATAATGTCATTGTATTACTGTAAATATAATATCATTATATTACTGTAAATATATTTTAAAAAGCGGACCGTTTCTTCTGCATTCAAGTGCATAAAGTGCAAGCATGTCAGGGATGGTTGAAAACACTGCTGGTCATGATTGCAATAATGTGACAACCTCGTGTTATTTAGTCCCGTCAATGTTTGTTTCATTATTTATTTATTTATTTATTTACTAGCCGGAATATTTCATCATTTTCCCCCTAATCAAAGCAAGAATTACATTTTCAAGCTATTTTAAAATAAATCTGTACTTTTTCCCCCGAATATTACAAGTTCTCAGTCTCCATCCGCTCATTCCTTTGCGGAAAATGAAATGATTGGTCTCTTACGATCGTGATGGTGAGCATCCTATATTTCACTGACGGTTAAAATTGTAAGTGAGCTGTGTAGTTAAGTAGACGATGTGGATACTTGACTGTTAGCATGCTTTATTGTTGCGAGCCATGATTGTTTCATATTTTGTCATTATATTGTGTCATTAAGTGTTCTCTCAGATTTCAGAGCAAACAGAGGCGACCTTGTGATTTTACCACATTGTGTATAATCACTATTTAAATAGAGTCCATCTCCTTTTACATCGTAAGACATGTTTTAGATATTATGTGGGTTATTGGGATATCTGTGTATATGTACAGAAGTCGTGTGACAGAAGTTTCAGATACGGATGCAAAGGCTTGGGCTGGACAGAGAAAGTAGATTGCTCTCTCCAACCCCCTACCCCACAACACCTAAATAAACCTGTTTTGCTGTTAAATTGTATCGGCTGTTTTGTTTGTTGCTTGTTTCTTTCTTTCCTTGCTGTTGTTGCTGTTGTTGTTGTTGTTTCAAAATGGAGTATTGGTTTGATTTCTTTCGTATTCTTTCTAATTTTTGTCGTATTAATTCCTATCCATATACGAGTTAGACAATTAAAATTTTACTTGCATAACATGTACATATACGCATGTTACTCGTGTGTTGAATTCCCGTGTTAGTGGAGCTATTCAGATTTCACGAAATAATTAAGAAACTTATTCTCAAGTTGTCAATTCATACCTATTTTCTTACAGAATAAATAGAACATCAATAAGAATGTTTCCGGTTAACGCATTCATGATAAAATATTTTATACTGACATGTTGTAATTACTGTTATTGTTGCTGTTGTTGTAGGGTTTAACGCCAATTTTCAGCTCAAGATAGGCTATACATTGCGGACAATGTAAATAGTGGAGGAAGAATACCAGATAACACCGGGAAGAACCACCGACCACGAGAAGCAACTGGCAAGCTTTCTCACGTACCCACGTAAGCTGTGCCTGAGGCTGGAACCCACTCAGACAGAGGTGAGATGGCATGATCCGGAACGATGAGCGCTTTAGACCACTCCACCACTCGGGACCCCTTGTAATATCTGTGCCATTTTGGGTAACCAAGCGTTAGTAGTTTTTCTTCTGTTTTCTGGTCAAGTTTAAACAAGTGCCTCTAAGTCAAGTTCGGATTCTTAATGAGCATACAATATGTTCGAAAGAGTTCAAACTTGATTTTCATCAAACAGAAGTAAATGAATGTGCTAATTTTGTTTTGCACACAATACAGGAATTTAGTGAAAACAATTTCAGATTTCATACTGCATTATAGCATATTGTCTCCTTGAGGTTCTTCACCATATCATTATATTAATATGCATATGTATATGTTGTTACGACTCTTTGGTCTTAAACTAAGTAATATAATAGATCAACCAAAAACATGTCTAAAATTCAACAAATAAATTATTTCCCTTTAATAAGAATTGAAAATTAAAGAAAAAACCTTACAGACTTGTAACATAGTCCAAAAGTTTTATTACAAGTTAAAAATGTATGAAGTTCAAACTGAATTACAGTAGGCCTACTGCTCCAAATAAATTTTATTATTGAATGAGTTGATATGCATGTGGTCTTAAACGTGCTAATGTGCCAATGGCCTGCAATGTGTTAATATTCTTTCAATGTATCACAGTAATATAATCCAAATGTACTTGACTGAATTTGCTGTAAATCAAAATTATTGTTTTTGTTCAAGAATATTATTGAGCTATATTGTAATTCTGCACAACAGTAATTTTAATAAATAAGCCAACATAAATTAAAACTGATTTCAACAGTAAGACTGATTCCGCCTTGTATGTTAAGGCAGGAATATGTAATCCCTAGGTAAATAAGTTTGTTTACCAGCCACTTAACCTACGTAGCAATTACCATTTTCTGGACATACCCTTTGAACTTAATGGAACGTTACGATTTTCTGGAAACACCCTGTCAACTTAATGGAACGTTCCTTTTCTGGAATTTTGTAAGGTCAGGATCAAGACTGCATCTTTAACTAAAACTAAAGCTGGCATGCTTACAATTAATAGTGATCTGAATATTTAATCTATGATCATAGATAAATTTTGGATATGAATTATGTTATTTTCAAAATAAATTTCAATCATGAAGTAGATCATTAGCTTGTTTTTAGACTTAGGTCAATTACAAAATATAGATAAACATAACATACAATCATTGAAAAAATACACATTAAATATACATAACAACTTCCCTCATAAAAACGATATAATGAAGTTTTCTATATTTCTCAAATATACATATGATTAAAATTAATAAGATTGAGTCTTACGATTGATACAAGGTATACATGAAGCAATATAATGCTTCCTACTACGTGAAAGTGTATCTGCTATTAGATTTACCCTATCCTTTAATATGCCGGATGCCAATACCGAATTTCTGAAAAATAAAACTCTACCTTAACAGTATCTGATTTTTGTGATTCATCTTCATAATAAACGTAAGAGGGTTAAGATCACTGAAAACAATAATCGGTGTATGAGCTGAATCATTAACACTTCAAAGTGTTGCAAAACTAGTATCAAAGCCAATCATTCCTTCTCGTTTGTGGAATCATATTTCTGATGCTTATTTAATTGTTTCGAAAAGTAGCTCTCTGAATGGTCTGCAATTTTGTCTTCCTCAGTAAATACTCTACCAACCCCAAAAGCACTTGCATCAACTATAGTTTTAAGACTTGACTAATATTTGGAGTTGAAAATACTGGTACACTCTTAGGTATGGCCTTTAAGATAGAAAAATCCTCATGCCAATTTTCAGACCAATGCAACTAGGTGTTCTTAATTAACAAATTGGTTAGGGTCCAAAAATTGTATAAAAAATTGGAGCTAACTTTCTGATAATACCCAGACTTATCCAAAACTTGCATAAGCACAGGGAATTCAGAGATAGCCTTGACATTAACTTCTACAGGACAGTGTCCAATCATATGTCTAAGATATGTAACACAAGCACGAAAACACACTTTTGCCTAAGTTGTCAAATTTGCATTGATAAGTCTATCAAAGAATTTCAAGTGGTTTCCAAGTAATATTTCCATATGTCATTGAAAATAATAACATCATCGATGAAAGTGTCATAATTACCTAGACAAATGTAATCTTGTTCATTATACATTTAAATGTACAAGGCGAAACCTTCATCCCAAACGGCATAACTTTATACTGACAAAGTCAGTCTGAAGTTATAAATGCCAAAATTTTATTTGGCCATTCTGTGAGTGGAATTTTCAAGAATCATTCCAAAATGTCATATTTGATGATATATTTTGCATTTTAAATTTAATTAATTATCGATTCTTGGAAACGGAGGCTAAACTGTTTTGGTTGCACTGTTCACTTTTCTGTGGTCGGTGCACATCCGGAAATTATTATCAGGTTTCGGCGCAAGAATACATGGTGAAGTACATTCACTTTTTCATGCTTCATTGACATTATTATCCAACACATTAAATTTCTTTTTTTTTTCAAGCATTCCTGTTTGAGAGGATGCATCATATTCAAATTCTGTTTAACAGGTGTGGAACCTACACTTTCAGTGTCATGCTTCATTTTATTTGTTGGTGTTGGAACATCTAGAAACAATTGTTTTATATCCAAACCTGGTTCCAAAAGACTAAAACATACGATTTTTGAATTGTTTCCCTAATTGCAAACAACAGTAAATGAACACATTCGTCCTAATGTTTTCCGGTATCGAAGCAATATTTGTTCAATGTTTGACGAAATCTTTCTAAAACCTCGTGGCGTTTATAGTTATAAGCAGTAGATTTAAATTTTCCTGGATGCCTTATTCATACAGAACTTGCTGAAATATTCTAGATCTAAAATGTTACCCCTGATTGGATAGATTTGAGACGGTCGTGGTGTGTAAATAAACAAACTTTATCAAAGCTTTTCCTATGGTTCTAGCTTTAATATTCCTGAAAGGAATTACCTCTGAGAATTTCTTTTGAACGCACTTATTATAGTCAACAAGTATTGATTACCTGACTCGGTATTTGGGAAGGGACAGACACAGTCTTCCATTATTCTACTAAATAGTTTGTCACGTGCAGGAATATGCTGCATATGAGTTTTATGTGTCTTCCTTTTGGGCGTCACTACCATTTGACACATGTGACAAGATTTGGAGTATTTACGAACATCACTACATTGTTTCAGCCAATAAAAATAAATCAAGGTCTTGTGATAAGTCCTACTGACCCATAAATTACCTATAAAGGGAATTTCATGGGCTAGATGAATAACTTCCCGTCTGTACAACTTAGAAAATAAAATTTCATACCTCACAGACGAATCGTCACCAGTGGTATGCTCCGGTGATTTTCATTTCTTGTAAGGACCCATTTTTAAGAATATAGAAACGAGGTACCTCTGTGACTTCAGTTTCGCTAATACTCCTCTGAAAGTAACAGATCTCAGAATCTTGCTCCTGTACAACAATGATTAGTTGTCGTTTGTCACCCTGATTAGAATAAACAGAATGATTAGCAAAGCGATCACTGTGATCAAAACCTTTTGATTGATCCACACCAAGAGAAAACGTAACGACATCAAAATCCTGATCAATAAATTTGTGAGCTAAAGGAATAGTATCTTAACATCTTGATCAACATCCTCTTCAAGTGCTTTTGTTGACGTAACTCTAGTACCTGCGCATCTTATTTCTAGTTAGGACATTGCCTAGTAACAAATGAATGCCCTAGATGGGTAAAGATTTCACTATTCCTACAGTTACCTGTCCCAAGACAGAATCGGATGACAAATTTGCACAATGGAGAGGAACACTAAGAAAGCCGCACTCTGAAAAGCCCATGTTTCCCTTAAACTTTTAATGGGGATGGGTTTGGCAGAATCACCAACAAACGGGTACGGAACCTTTCGAGACGAATGGTTCATAATTCTCCATAATAAAACCAGACTGGGCTTTTTTTGTGACCCAAGACATGTATTTCGTTCAATAGATAACAGTGACCTTGACATCTTAGAAATATCATCATTTGCAATAATTCTCTCTCTCTCTCTCTCTCTCTCTCTCTCTCTCTCTCTCTCTCTCTCTCTCTCTCTCTCTCTCTCTCTCTCTCTCTCTCTCTCTCTCTCTCTCTTGATTCTGTTAATTACTTTTCAATATGTAGCAATCAGAAATATGTTGCAATATCTGCGCAGAAGGATTTCTGCTTAATTTTATCAGAAACATGTTCATAAAAGTTGTGCCAGAATGGGATTTAGAAATGCTTTGATAAGACTGAGATGGCTTTTACAAAAACAAAATCGATGTGAGGAAGACTTACGGACAATTAATCTTTGTGTATCAAGGAATCTGCTCTACCAGCATCTTCTAAAGTTTCGACTTTTTCCTGATCAAGGTAGATCTTGGCATTACTCTTGACAAACTTTCTTCGACTTTCTTGGCTGAGTACCACCTATAAAACAAATGTTCTTTTCTCCTGCAAATTCGACATGGGATTGTCCAGTTTCTTATTGTTTCCGTTCCTGAATTTTTGTCGATATGCCTCAGGTACAAACTCATAACTTATCAAGATACATTCCTTAACCTCATCGTAATCAGTACTTTGCTGTACTGACTGTGAAGTTTAGCTTTGCCATTAAGTACACATTGTGTTAATCGAGTGTTATTCTCTCTTAGCCATTTCAAGTTTTTCGCAATATTTTTAGAATGAGGAAAAATGTTAATCTACTTATTTTCCATAAAGAAATTCTGTTTAAATTGTTTTACTTTTGCCTGTTCTAATAATAAAAATATAAATTAAAATTCCATTTCTCACTTTTATATTTCTCTCTACATCTTTATTTCACTCTTTCTTTTTTCTCTTTACCTCTGTATTAGAAATCATCTCTTTGTCTCTACCTTTCCTCTTTCTGCAGTTACATTTATATCACTTCTGTATCTTTTTGATGGCTAACCTTTCTTGATTATATTTCCATGTTTTTTAATTTGAATTTTATTAGTTTCATTTGAGAGTCAGATGTAGACT